>CM070307.1:33232811-33270475 GCA_036321655.1 Quercus alba
CTTATTTTAATATTTTAATGAATAATTAGTTGACAAATTTATTGGAAAAAATATGAGTGTTTAATGGGAAATAAGGAGAAAGAGTCCTTACTAATTTATAAGCGTAGAAATTTAATGGGCTTAAGTGTAATGTAGGAGGGAATGGGAATCGGGCCGAAACTTATATGCTTAAATTTTTGAGTTAATTATTGTTTCTATATATTATATTAAGGTTTGAATTGAAGGGCAATGTGCCAAGTTATCAAGGTCCTTTTCCTAGTTGGAGCCAGTTACATGTACTTGGAAGTTGGAACCCACACAAGTGTGCATTGTACAAGACAAGCCCATAAAAGCATATATAAATGATCTTGGAAAATGAAAGACCCAAAAATATAGTATTGCAAATGGTGTTAAATAAAAGAAGAATGATACAACATGAGGTTTCCATGGGCATAAACATATATAGTTCACATGGTTCCCATGGGTAAAACACAAGTGAAAGAAAAAAACGCATAGATAAGGGGGACCTAGTAAGGGACCTATCTATGGTAGAAAGATCGGGTCTCAAAGTCCATTAAAAGACAATAACTCACACTAGTGGTAAAGCGGGAATTTCAAATCAAGAGAGAAAGATTAAATGACAAGATTGAAAATAACATAAAAATCTAAAAAAATATTAATGGATATTAATTATAAAACACATTAAAAATTATATGCTAATATAATTGTCATACACAAAATGTAAATGTAATAAATAATTAACAACAATCTTATTAAGAGATTAATCAAATTACATAAACATGTAACTTGCTTCCTTAAAATAAATTTAAAAAGTAAATCAATGTAAAGTGTTAAGGATATAGTAATATAGTTAAAATATTGCATTTGTTCCTCACTTTCTTAAATGTTTTTAAAAAGTACATAGAATTCAACATTTCTTCTCTTACTCTTCTATGTAATTAAAATTTGAGCTTTTAATAGAATTTAAAGTTTGAAGTTGTAAAAAATTTAAAGATAGAAGAGAAAGAGGTTAGTGGAAACTTGAAGGTTTTAGACTCTTTTTTTTTTTCTTATTTATAGACTTTTAGAGCACTCACATTAGTGGGTGCATAATAGAAAAAGTTGTAAATATTGCCTAAAATTGACCCGCATCAAACCGTGTATTATTGTGTAAATATACAATCTAGCTATAGTAACTGTGAATATTTACACTACTACCATATCTTTGTATTTTAACTTTTAATAATTTTTTTCTCTCATCTCTTCCATCAGATTCTCTCTTCTCCTCCCATCAGATTCTTTCTTCCCTGACTTCTCCCCTTACTTTATTCCTTCACTATCTCCTCTTGAATCCTAGCAACCTTTGCAAATTCATCAAATCCATCCTAAATCTAGATCCTAAACTCATCAAAACCATATACAAAATCCATATGAATCATCAAACCTATATTGCAAAGAAGAAGAAGAAGAACTAGCAGAGGTGAAGAAGAAGCAGAGCAATGGCGATGATTGAGAGAGAAGTGAGAGACTATGGGTTTGGGATGAGAGAGGAGTGAGAGGCGAGAAAGTTGGGTCTGAGAGGATATGTGAGTGTTTTTAGATATGAGAGGAGAGAGAGATTGAATAAAAATAAAAATAATAAAAGAATAAAAATGATTATTTAAATAAACAGTGTATAATAGATAATTTGATGTAAGTGTTTTTGAGAAGTAATTGTGTAAAAAAAAAAAAAAAGTAGGTTCCTATGCTAAACTAGATAGAAAATTTTAGACGGATTGATGCGAATACTGTTAGAGTCTTGGTGGCTCATATGATGATATATAATAGTTTTTTTTTAATAAAAAATATTATGTGGGGCCAGCTATTTCAACCCTTGACTTGCTATGAGAAAGGGGAAAAATCTATGATAAGCAATAATTTAAGTTTTAAGTGGGACCCACTAATACCATATTTTCATTAGGAAAAGAAAATATGATTATATTTTTTTCTTTAAGCAAGGAGGTTTTCATTTTTGATGGGGGGCAAAAGAGACTTTTTTGTGCCCCTTTTATCCACAATGGAGCCACATTGGAGAGGAAGATTGTTGGATATATATGTGTGAGTAGAAGTCCCACAAGGAATAAACTAAAGAACTTCAAGAATGATAAAATTTAGCTACAAAATTGGTTGTAGCCTAAGGCTACAACTTCCTTTAAAAAATTAACATTACTACATATTTTAAAAATATAACCATTAAATTGCATGTTCTTTAAGCTCATAATACACGTCAAATTTTGTGCCAATAAAATATTATTTACTATATAATATATAAGCTCACATTTTACGCATAATTTTAAACTACAAAACATGCAAGTTAAAAAATTTATTGATAATATAACTATTAATCTTTAATTTTCTAGAAATTTTGTAAGCATGGAGGATACAAGAAGAAAATGTAATCCAATGATTGGTTTGTCAAAATTCACCTCAAATAAAAAGATAATGGAGGCAAAACTCTCACAAATCAATAAAAAAAATATTGATTTGTAGCTAAAGTTTCTCTCTTCAACAATTATTAACATATTTGGATACAAATCCATATGCTTAAGTATTTTGGTTAAATGGGGTCCTTATAGTCTAGGCAAGGCTCTCACTTAGGCAAAGTCTAGGAGAGACAACTAATATGCAACCATAACCCCAATTTTTGGAGCTCCACTCTTGAACCACATGAGGCAAATTGCTTGAGCGGAGGCCAGTTGATGTCACACCAAGTTGAACCTCTATATCCTTGTTGAGATGTTAAGAGGCATCATATGTTGCAATTTGTATGTATTTTCACTGTTTCACTATGTTCATGACTTCTTTATTTTCATGATCTATACCTCATATTCTTTATATCTACCGTGCCAATGGACAATTCTCAGTGATGATGCTAAAAAATCACCAATGAGCCACATAGTCCTCGCACCCTCGAAACAATACCTGCACAATAAACAGAGAAGACCTAACAAAAAGCATCAGTATGGTGTCGACCAAATACCCTCCGAAGGTCAAGTTAGAATTTCTCACAACTCTAGAGTGCTAGAGTGGATCAATTAAGCGTACCTATTTTCTGAGGGTCTTTGGGTTTTTATAGTAGTGTAGAATCAAACTTCTATGCTTGTGTAACAAGTCTTTTCCATATAGGGAAGATCCTTATTAATGGGCGTATCTTCCAGAATCTTCTTCGTATTAGAATTCTATTTATGCTGGGATTCTATGGGCTAGGGTTAATCATGAGACGCAAGTTGTTTCCATTTAAAATTCCTTGGAGACCACATAATGACCAAGTTAACGCCACGTGGCCCTTTGGTCCGTCTACCCCAGTCCGTTCATACCGGATCCGTCCATTTCCAGCCCACATATCCTGATCTGTCAAGCCCATCCAAATGGACCTGTCATCTATAAATTCTAATTCGTCACACCCAATATTCTTCCTTTTCAATTGCCCCCTCACCCCGTGAGTTCGTGCTCTCTGAGTGGACGGACCCTCGGGGTGACGGTTTAATTTGGATTTTCGATGAATGCCCTCTAGCCTGGACAGGTTGTCCTAGGATCATTAATGATGGACACGTGGCGTTTGCTGAATGGTTGCTTACTTGGATCGAAACGCCCCTTCGTCTTCCATGTCGTTCTCCCTATATAAATTGAGACTTCCTCCACTCATTACTTTACATTCTATTGAAATTCAAGATCAAAGCGCACCCGTCACCCTTGTTAGACACCTGTATCGTTCAACTGTTGCATTCGTCACTGTTACTTCTTTATCACTTGACTCCGTCTTGGTAAGCATCCTCTTCCTTTTACTTCAAATTTTTATGCATTTTTACTTCTCTAGTCTTTTACACATCCATCAACCATTATAGTACTGTCAGTCTTAGGATTTACCGTTACGTGTAGGTCATGTCTAGTGTGTCAAGTAACCAGTTGTTTGTTCTGCGATGGAGCGGGCTACGATGAAGTGTTCCCGTTAGGTCATAAAGACCCTGACAGTCCCAGTGAGGAGAGGAGTCCATCAGCTTCCTCTTCAATGGACAAGGATTCGGGAACGGAGAAATTAAATGGTGACTCTAGTGACGGTCTAATGGATGTTGACCCCCCAATCCAATCCATCATAGGACCTGATGGGCTTAGGGAGTTCATCCTTATTCCCTTATGGACGGTCAATGATTTTATTTCCAAAATCAAAGAAACACACTTCAAAACTCTTAGGGATAAGTATCAAATACCCGACAATATACCCATGTGTCTACCCTACAAATCAGAGAAGTGTTACTACGAGGGTCTTGAAGACCTAGGGATTTATGAGCAAATGTTGAAGGCAGGGCTCAGGTTTCCATTAAGCACCCTCCACCATCATCTCCTCCAATATCTTGGATTGTCCGTCAACCAGATCTCCCCAAATGCTTGAAGGGTCTTCCTTAGTGTGGAGGTTGACGGTGGAAGAGTTTTTTCACTGTTACTGTCCTATCGAGATTACACAATCTAAGGGCATGTACAACTTTACGCCCAGGGGCCTGTTACTAAGGCTCATTTGTGAGAATCCTGACTCCAACAGAGATTGGAAGAGTCGTTATTTCTTTTTTGAGGGTGACGAATGGATGTGTCACCCTAGTGATATCAAATTCATGCCCGTTGACAAAACATGGTGCATAATGCCACCATCAGGTATGCATCTGTCAGCAAATACTTGTTTATGTTTAAACTATTCTTTAATGCATAATGGTCCGTCTTTCTATGCAGCCCGAGACCGTCCTCTAGTCTCACTTGAACAATTCAGCTTTTTGGAGAAGATTTTTAACAAAACCAAGCTTGAAGAGAGGACGTGGGCTAAATTGGTCAATCTCAACACACTGCATTGGTATTGTAACGAACTAGAGCCAACCAGAGCCGCCCTTCGATATGAAGCCCAAGTTCGAGCACGTGAGTTCGTCACTTTGAGTTTTTGTTATACTTACTTAGTTTTCAACGTCCGTCCTCTATTTTGCAGAAATGGATGCTGCTAAAAGAAGAGCCATCATCAAGCAACAGGTAGCAAAAAAGAAAGAGGTTGAAGGTCAACAACCTAAGGAGACGGGTTCGTCCAATCCGTCTTCAAAAAGAAAGCTATCGAAGAAACAAGGTCGCCTACCTAAGAAACCCAAAACAATCTTAGAACCCATTGTGGGTTTAGTGGCTGAGGGCAAGAAAACGGTTACTCCTGCCAAGCATGGAGTTGGGAAGGGTTTGATGAAGGGCCCGTTCACTACCCAAGAAAAGCCACCCGTCCTCCTCCGAGAGGACTCCAAATATGCTCTAGAGAAGCTTTTGTCCATCATGTCATCCGACGACCATGAGGACTTAGGCAATCATGCTACTGAGGCCATAAGGGAGACGGGGCTGTTTAGTATTGCCCAGGTATGTTATGCCGTCCACTTCCTATTTTTCCCATTCACTTACCTTCGTCACTAATAACCTTTGTTTTCAGGCCATGGTGATGATGAATGATTTGATGGGATGGTGCCTGAATCACGAGACGGCGCTGGACCGTGTTAGGGCGAGGGCTACCAAGACGGAGAAAGAATTGAACAGTCTCAAGACTTGGAGAGTTGGTATGGAGAAGAAACTCTCCCTCTTGGAGAAGGTCAGGAAGGAGCTTGATTAGCAGGTTGAAACGTTGAGGAAGGTCTTGGAGGATAAAGAAAAAGAAATTAAGGATGCCAAGGACCAACTCCGTCAGTCAAAAGAGGCAGCGATCCACGAATATCGCGACTCTAACGCCCTCTTGGAGGAGCTTTGACGATGCTATTCGTCAGGCAAAGAAAGCTTATCCCGACCTTGATTTTTCTCAACTTAACATAGACACTCAACCCCGAGCTACTGCTCAACCCATCGCCTCTGAGAGCACGGAGGACTTATTTGCTGACAATGCAACCCCTGGCGACAGAGAGTCAATTCCTCTTGAGAACCAGGCCCAGCTCGTTGATGGTGACGTCCGTCAGCCTGTGAATGTTGAAGAGAATGTTAAAATCACCTCCCCTCAACAGTAAAATATTATTATTTTTTGGATTGTAATTATTTTGGGAACAATCTCTTAATTTTTTATCCGTCACTTTGTGGCATGTAAAAACATGACTTTGAATATGTAGCTAGTGATTTAAAGACCATCTTTTTAGATGTATCTGTACTCTGGTGAATGTGAATTGTTAATTTTAATTTTTCATCGAGCCTGTTATAAAGATTTTTACAACTTTCACTAGTGATCCATCCTTTAGGATGAGCCCGTCCGCACAGTGATTACAATTAATTCAGCTGATTTAGATCCATCCTCTATAACGGGCTATTATTATTACCTAATCTTATATGGATGTATTCACATGATAAGACAAGTCTGTCCATTAGTGGACTGTAAGCTTTTGATCAAACCATAAGTTGGATCCGTCCATTATTATGGACTTGTGGGCTGTGAATATTTATTGAGTTGGATCTGTCCTTGAGTTGGACCTGTTCGTCGTATGGACTAGCTTGTCTTGTTCGGTACTTGAATTCAAATCAAAACCCGTCCACTAATGGACTAGCAATATTGTTTCGTCTTTCTGTTGGATCTGTCCATTTTATGGGTGGATGATCCGTCCACCTTGTGGATAATAAAACTTTCATCCGTCCACTTTATGGACTAAAATTTCCATCCTCCAAGGATGAACCGTCCACTTTATGGACTAAAATTTCCATCCTCCAGAGATGAACCGTCCACTTTATGGACTAGAATTTCAATCCTCCAGGGATGTGCCATCCACTTTATGGACTAGAATTTCCATCCTCCAGGGATGAACTGTCCATTTTATGGACTAAAATTTCCATCCTTCAGAGATGAACTGTCCACCTTATGGACTTTATAAATTTCATAGAAAAACACATCAATCATGTCTGAATATTCCTCTTATTACTAAACCAAAAAAGTACTTAAAGGAAAAAAAAAGCTTAAAAAGAATACTTAAAGTATTGTAGCAAAATTAAACTGTCTAGATAGTAAAACTAGGAAACTGGAGAATATTGTAATAATTAACCTAAAAACTTAGAATAATTTGAATAAACTGAGAATCTGTCGGATGTTGCTTTCTACGACGTCATCTTTACTGGTAGTACTTTCGTAGGTGCTCAGCATTCCATGGATGTTGCAGTTGTCGCCCGTCTAACATCTCTAGATGGTAGGTTCCTTTCCTTTGCCATAATGTGACTCTATAGGGTCCTTCCCAATTGGGGTCGAGCTTTCCTTGGGCAAGATCTTTGGTTGCACCCATTACCTTCCTCAAGACTAGATCTCCGACTTGGAAGTCTCTGTGCCTGACTTTGGAGTTGTAGTTCTTTGCCATAAGGTTATCGTGCCAACCTTTGCTCTGTTGTTGCCCGAACTTCATCCACCATGTCTAGTTGCAAGCAAAGGGCTTCATCGTTCTTATTTCCGTCATAGTTGTCCACTCGGTAGCTTGCGAGCCCTACTTCTACTGGGATGATTGTCTCACTCCCGTATGCTAGTCAAAATGACGTCTCCTTTGTAGGTGTCCTTATTGTTGTCTGGTATGCCCATAAAACACTTGGTAGTTCCTCCGTCCATATGCCCTTTGCCCCCTCGAGCGGAGTCTTGATGATTTTGAGTAAGGATCGATTCGTAACTTCAACCTGTCCATTGGCTTGTGGATGAGCAGGTGACGAGTAGTGGTTCTTGATCCCTAGCTCCGAGCAGAAATCCCTGAATGCGTTGTTGTCGAATTGCTTTCCATTGTCAGAGACAAGCACCCTGGGTATCCCATACCTACAAATGATGTTCTTTCAGATAAAACTTCGGATGTTCTTCTTTGTGATAGTGGCTAGGGCTTCTGCTTCCACCCATTTGGTGAAGTAGTCGATGCCAACTACTAGGAACTTTAACTGCTTGACTACTGTTGGGAAAGGGCCCATGATATCCAATCCCCATTGAGCGAACGTCCACGGGGCCGTCATAGGGGTGAGTTCCTCCGGCGGTTGTCTAATGATGTTATCAAATCTCTGGCATTTATCGCAAGCTTTAACATAAGTTTGCGCGTCCTTCTGCATAGTAGGCCAGTAGTATCCCACTTGAATCAGCTTGTTTATCAACGATTGTGCCCCCGAGTGGTTCCCGCAGATCCCCTCGTGGACCTCTCTCAAGATGTAGTCTGCCTCCTCAGGTCCCAAACACCTTAGGTATGAGCGGGAGAAACCTCTTTTGTATAGGAATTCTTTTATTAGAACAAAGCGCGATGCTCGGACCTTCAATTTTCTAGCGGCGTCCTTCCCATCCGGTAGCATGCCATCCTTTAGGTAGGAGACTAATGGCATGGTCCAGTTGTTTTCGTTACTTATCTTCTACACGCTCGTTACTTCATCTACGAGTGAAGAGGTTTGAACGAAGGATAGTACCTGATTGGGGACGAGCATGTATTCTGTTGAAGTGGCCTTTGCTAGATGATCAGCGCATTCATTCTCTTCCCTCGAGATTTGGACGAATTTGACTTGAAGACCACTGATTTGATCCTTCACCTTCTGAAGGTACTTCTTTATTCTTTCGCCCTTGCATTCATAGTTACCATTAACTTGGCTGGTTACGACTTGGGAGTCGCAGTATACAACTATGTTCTAGCTTCTGCCGCTTTTGCGAGGTCCAATCCTGCCACTAAAGCTTCGTATTCTGCTTCGTTGTTGGTCGTAGGAAAGTTCAGGCAGATCATGCACTCAATCTTATCTTCTTTCGGGGTGCGGAGTACCACGCCGACGCCTCCTGCTTGCCTATTTGAAGATCCGTCTATATGGACGTTCCATTGTGGAACTACTTCTGCCCCCTGGCCTTCCATGAGTGTAAATTCAGCGATGAAGTCGGCTACCACCTGCCCTTTCATAGTAGTACGCAGACGGTATCGTATATCAAATTCACTTAGCTCAATTGCCCACAATGCCATCCGTCCTACAGTTTCGAGGCTACTCATGGCTCTTCTCAAAGGCCTATCCGTCAAGACAACAATAGTATGGGCTTGGAAATACGGCTTGAGTTTTCATGCTACGGTCACCAACGCGAACGCCAGCTTCTCCATTTTAGGATACCTTTCTTCTACTCCTCGAAACCCTCGGCTTGTAAAGTAAACGGGTTTCTGCAACCCATCCTTTTCTCTTATTAGAGCCGTGCTAACCACGGCTTGCGAGACGACTAAATAAAGATAATGCTCTTCCCCTGGTTTGGATGGACTGAGTAAGGGAGGAGTCGAAAAATACAACTTAAGATTTTCGAACACCTGCTGGCATTCGTCTGTCCATTCAAACGATCTCTTCAATACGCGGAAGAAAGGTAGGCATTTATTTGTCGCCCTTGAGACGAACTTGTTCAATGCCGCTATCTTGCTGTTTAGGCTCTGCACCTACTTAACCGTCTTCGGTGGGGCTAAATCCATTATAGCTCTTACTTTCTCTAGATTGCCTTCAATACCCCTTTGGGATACCATGAATCCCAAGAATTTCCCCGCTGTAACCCAGAATACACATTTGTTTGGATTTAACTTCATGTTGTACGTCCGAAGGGTGTCGAAGGTCTCTTGGAGGTCGCTCAAGTGTTCATCTTCTTGTAAGCTTTTCACTAGCATGTCATCTACATAAACTTCAACATTCCTCCCGATCTATTGTGCAAACATTTTGTTTATTAATCTTTGGTATGTCACCCCGGCGTTCTTGAGCCCGAATGGCATCACTTTGTAGTAAACGAGTCCTTGGTTGGTAACAAAGGAAGTCTTTTCTTGGTCAGCCTCATCCATTCTGATTTGGTTGTATCCAGAGAACGCGTCCATGAAGCTCAGTAGTTGATGTCTCGCGGTTGAATCTACTAAGGTATCTATTTGTGGAAGCAAGTAAATGTCCTTGGGGCAGGCTCTATTGAGGTCCGTGAAGTCTACACACATCCTCCACTTTCCATTAGCCTTTTTAACCATAACCACGTTTGCCAACCAATCTTTCTAACAACTTCCAAACCTCCTCCGCTATCGCTTTGTCTCGCTCTTGAGCGAACACTCGCTTTTTCTGTTGAACAGGAGAGGATGAGGGTGACACATTCAATCTGTGAACTATGAATGAAGCGTCAATCCCTGGCATGTCCTCGTGACTCCAGGTGAATACATTCTGATTCTCTCTTAGAAACGTCGTGAGTTCGTGACGAACCGACTAACTAGCCAACGTACCCATTCTAGTCGTCTGCTCAAGTCTGGAGTCATCAAGGGTTACTTCCTCTAGTTCTTCCACAGGCTCTGCCATTCGTTGTTCTTCTATGCACATGGTTTGTTGGTGGTCATCCATTTCTAGCATCACAATGTAGCATTCATGTGCTGCTACCTAATCGCCTCTTACTTCTCCTACCCCATACTCAGTGGGGAACTTGATCATCAAATGATAGGTTGATGTTACAGCCTTCCATGAATTCAAAGTAGGACGCCCCAGTATGGCATTGTATACGGATGAGCAGACAACGACTAGGAAGGTTACGTCCCTCGTGATCTGCTGAGGGTAATCTCCAACTGTCACTGGTAGGGTGACCGCACCTAGTGGGTACACCCTTGTTCCTCAAAACCCTATGAGCGGGGTGTTGTTTGGGATCAATCGTTCCTTCTCTATTCTCATTTGTTGAAAGGCCGGATAGTACAAAATATTAGCGGAGCTTCCGTTGTCTACCAGTACCCTGTAGGTATTATAATCTCCTACTTGTATACTGACTACGAGTGCATCATCGTATGGGTAGTGGAGACATCGGGCATCTTACTCTGTAAACCCAATTACGGGATTGTCAACCCACGCCATCTTCGGAGCATGCCCTGTTAGTTGAATATTCTAAACCATCCGTAGGTATGCCTTACATGCCTTCTTAGAGGAACTAGAAGTGCTACCCTCTATGATCATCCTTATATCTCCCATAGGTGGCCTGGGTCGCTTGTTTTCTCTTCGGGCTGGTGCACCTTGGTTTTGCTCTGTTCCTTCCTTGCCAACGAATTTTTGCAGTTTTCCTTGCCTAATGAGGGCTTCCATTTGTTGCTTCAAGTCATAGCAATTAGACATGTCGTGGCCGTGGTCTTGGTGGAAACTGCAATATTTATCCTTGGGCCTCTTGCTGGGATCGCCTTTCAATTTGCCGAGGAAAGTTAAGGCTCTTTCATCTTTGATCTGCATCAGGATCTGATCAATCGAGGTATTCAGGGGGGTGAAGTTTGTGAACCTCCTCGTCAAGGGCCTAGATCGTTGATCATCTCTTTTATCTCCTGTTCTAGCCATCTTCCTACCCCTATCCTACCGAGCTTCCTCCTGCCTCTCTCTCTTCTTGGGTTTCTCTTCATGTGCCAGTAGCGCATCTTCAGCATTCATGTACTTGGTGGCTCTGTAAAGCACATCTGACATGGTTTTTGAGTCATTCTTGTACAAGGAGAATAAAAATTTACCCTTTCGTAACCCGTTCGTGAAGGCTGCTACGAGGATCTTGTTGTCAACTTCATCGATCGAGAGTGCTTCCTTATTAAAATGGGTTATCTAGGACCTCAGCGTCTCATCCTCCCACTGCTTAATGTTCATCAAGCATATAGTAGACTTCTTATACCTGTGTCCGTTGATGAAGTACGATGCGAATTGGGTGCTCAACTCTTTGAAGGAACTAATGGAGTTAGGCATCAGCCTACTGAACCAGATCCTTGCGGGGCCCTTTAGTGTGGTGGGGAAGGCCCTGCACATGATCTCATCCGGTATCCCTAAAGGTGCATCAGGGTCTTAAAAGACTCCAAGTGATCCAGCGGGTCCTTGTTTCCATCGTAGTTTTCCACTTGCGGCATACGAAACTTTGGAGGAGGGGGGAAAGAGTTGACGAACATGGTGAATGGTGAATCTGTTCGGTGGACCAGATCGTTGAGATCACTAGAAACTCTTCCCTTGAGCGCATTCATCATGCATTCCATATGTTCTTTCATCATCTGCATCTCCTCGACAAGGTAGGGTGGGGCCGTATCAGTAATGGATGGACGGCTCATGTCTTGTCTATCCAGTCTACTCAGGGCATTACTACCCTCCGGCCGCTCCTAGTTTCTTTGGTTAGCACTGGTACCTTCTTGGTCTTCCTCTTGGATTCCCATCGCTATGTTCTTCTATCACAACTGTTCCTCTAGGACTTGGTTTTGTCTAGTGAGGCGTTCCACTGCTCCTGTGAGGGTTTGGACTTGTCTCTCCAAGGCAGTATGTCGCAACTCGTCTCCTTGAACGTTGTTGGTGGTTGCCATCGAGTGAGTAAGTATCATGCAACTCTTTGTTCAGGAAGCATTTGTATGGCTTACAAGTCACAGTCGTCCCCACAAACGGCACCAACTGATGATGCCGAAAAATCACCAGTGAGCCACACAGTCTTCGCGCGCTCGAAACAATACCTGCACAATAAACAGAGAAGACCTAACAGAGAGTACCGATGTGGTGTCGACCAAATACCCTCAGAAGGTCAAGTTAGAATTTCTCACAACTCTAGAGTGCCAGAGCGGGTCAATTAAGCGTACCTGTTTTCTGAGGGTCTTTGGGTTTTTATAGTAGTGTAAAATCAAATTCCTATGCTTGCGCAACAAGTCTTTTCCATATAGGGAAGATCCTCATTAATGAGCGTATCTTCCAGAATCTTCTTCGTATTAGAATTCTATTCATGTTGAGATTCTATGGGCTAGGGTTAATCGTGAGACGCAAGTCATTTCCATTTAAGATTCCTTGGAGACCACATAATGACCAAGTTAGCGCCATGTGGCCCTTTGGTCCGTCTACCCCGGTCCATTCATACTGAATCCATCCACTTCTGGCCCACATATCCTGATTTTTCAAGCCCATCCAAATGG
Organism: Quercus alba; assembly: GCA_036321655.1. Taxonomy (NCBI): domain Eukaryota; kingdom Viridiplantae; phylum Streptophyta; class Magnoliopsida; order Fagales; family Fagaceae; genus Quercus; species Quercus alba. The sequence continues at coordinate 33,245,690 of CM070307.1, forward strand.
ACCCGTCATCTATAAATTCTGATCTGTCACATCCAATATTCTTCCTCTTCACTCAGATTTTTTTTTTTTTTTAAGAAAACCTTTTCAATCCTGCAACATTAATTCATGCAACTGTGTCTTTACATAGGTACAATTTTGAACTAGGGATCCACACCATAGCTAATCTGAGCTTGTTCTCAAAAGATATATAGAGGTAATCCTCCAATGGATTACTGTAACATTTACATGCTTGTCTTGCCGTGTAACCAAGTACAAACCAAGAAACTAATAGCTATTTGTTGCAACTACCAAAAGTTCTAAATAAGATCGTGGAAGCTACTGATTCCTTTTTTTGACAATGATATTCTAAACAAGGAGGTGAAACTCCTAGGAAAGCAAAGATGCTTGTGCAGGAAACAGTTCAATCTGTTGATAATTTTGAGTCTTATATTGTTCCGCATGTAAATAGAAATTCAGATAATGTGGCTTATTACTATGCTGCACAATTTTATTGATGTTAGGTCTACCTTACGATATGAGCCTTTAATTCCCAAGATTGTTTAGGAGATCTGCTTGGAAGAGATAGTTCCGGGCCTGTTCATTCAGATAAGCCCCTAATTTGATCAAATTAACCATTTTCTGAAGGATATATATGAGCTCAAGTGTATAATGTGGACACTGGTAAAACTTCCCAATATGTCTTCAGAAGTTAATTTCTTTATTCAAAACATGTCATTCTTGTTTAAAATTGACATAAGCTGAAATTAATCTTATGTGCAAGCCTAATTAGTAACTATACCCATTGATTACTCGTACTAGATAAATTCCAAGGATAAGAGAAGGATAAAATTGCAGCAATTAGATTCATGTTCCAAAATGTGGACCTTTAAGAGTATGTTTGATAATTGCTTTTTCCCTTTATTTTCTGTTTCCAAAAATAATTTTCTATTTTTTAGACTAAAAAACTTGTTTGGCAACCCAAAATGGATAGAAAATAAAAACTGTTCTCAAAACTCAATTTGTGAAGGAAATTGAAAACATACAAAATGCTGTTTTCAATTTTTAATTTTTAAAAGTCAATGAAAATAAGTATTTAATTTAATGAATTTGTCTCATTTAATGAGTTAGCATTAGAGTTTAAATCCTAGGAATAACATATTTTAGTATTTTCTATTTTTTTCTTGAAAAACCTTTTTTAATTTCAACTAACCAAACATGTTTTTGATTTCAAAAATACAAGAAAATTGTTTTTTTCTTTATATTCCCAAAAACAAGTTTTTGAAAATAAAAAACAAAAATTGTTACCAAACATAACCTAAGGGCATGTTTGGTAGACTGTAATAGGCGTTGTAATGTAATAGTTATTCTTATGGTTTAGTTATTCTTTAGTTTGGTTATGTTTTCATTACAAGGAATAATCATTCCTTATGAATAGCTTCTTCAAAATGAGGAATAATTATTCCTCTTTAAAAGATTGTATTAGTTATTCCTTAGTAAGTGCAATAATTTCAAAACTTAATATATTTCCAAGTAAATAAACTTTCTGTATACATCTAACAATTATAAAAATAAAAAATCATAAAAAATAACACATATCTCTCTTAAATTTAAAAATAACAATTTTTAAGGAAATATAATTGTATGAGTAAGAAATTTCCAAAAATAAATGTTAAATTTCATTCTAATGTTATAACTCACAGCCAAACTAATGAATAGGTTTAATTATTACATTACAACAGATTTTATTCCTAGTAATAAATATTACAATTTCTGTTGTAATTCTCATTCAGTGTACCAAACGGACCCTAAGTTTTTCAAATTCAATGAGAAGAACTTCTAAAACCTGGCCTTTGAAAATCATTTTCTCCATCTAATCTCACAAAATAATCCATTCTCAAAAAAAAAAAAAAAAAAAAAAAAAGCTCACAAAATAATAATTCTGATTTAGGCATATTTATTACAGGTCTCCTAGAAACCTACCTAAGGAATCAAATTAATCAATACTGTAGCTTGAACCTAGAAAATCTACTATGGCAAGAGAGTTAAATTTATAACAATTTTACTAATATGAAGAGACAATAAGTAACTATCTAATTAAAATATCAATCAATAATTGGTATGGGAAGTCTGAGTTGGAGCACCAAAGTCTTTAATAGCTGACTATTGAAATCTAGAGCAACCTTTTGTTCCTCGAATTTGATTTTCCTTTCAAAATTTTCATTAAATTGTCAACTCTTCATTAAATTTTCTTGACAAAACTTTTAGTTCTAACAAAGAGTACTAAAGCCCAAGAAATACAGTAAACACCATAGAAATTAATGATATTAACAAAGTACTAACATATTGCTTCATTAAATTGCATAAACTCCTTCTGATAAGGGTATTTTTGTAATAAAATTGGGATCCTTAAACAATAGAGCCTGTCAAGAAAAAGGTATCGTATCAACAATAGAGCCGACGGCCTCAAAGAACCGTTGGCCCCAAAGAAGCCGTCGATTTCATTAGGAACCGTCCGGGACCCCACACCCTACACCAACAAGAATGCTGACAGTTATATAGACTAGTCCAAATGAAGCTGATGGGTGCGTCCCCCTACTAGGCCAACAGATGACCCCTACTGACAAAGAAGCATACCGACGAGTCCTACGTGGCATTACGTGGTCTACACACATATTCATATATGAAAACATCTTGCGTACCACGCACAAAGACTGTATCACACGATTTTCACCTTCCTAGAATGGAGAGTATCCCCAAGATCATAGCATTAACTCCGCCTTCTCCCTATACGGAAAATCCCTGTATTCTCGGAATCTAGGTCTCCTCCCCACTGCTATATAAGCACCAATCCTCCTCCTTTCCCAGGTACGCAAAAAATCCCTAACTCTCTCACTGTAGAGTTCTTAGAAATTTCTCATTCACTAACTTAACCTTCGGAGGGTCTTTGGCTAATACCCCACTGGTGCCTTCTGTTTGGTTCTTGTTTTCTTATTCTTTAGGTACACATTAGTGTGATAAGGAGCCATCAATTCGTGCATCATCACCTTCTCAGCTAATGAGTCTACCCTATCATTTGTGAAAGAAACCAAAATTTTATTTCATCAAAGTTAAGTAGGTCATTAAATTTTGTAACTGTTATTTTGGCTGCCAATACTTTCATTGGTTTTTTTTTTTTTTTTTTTTGAGATGCGTACATAGTTGGGGGGGGGGGGTGTTTTGAACCATAGACCTTGGACATTACAAAAAATGTCATTACCACTAGGCTATCAGTTGAACCCCACTTTTATTTGAATTTGTATGGGTCCAAGAACAATACTTCCTCCTTTCACATGAATATCGGAGCATTGAATAATTTTCCAATTTTTATTTTGCTCATTTTTGTAACCATCCTGAACGGTCCCTTACCATATATAACTCAAGGTGTGAAATTTTCTTATTGACAAATGGATTGAGCAAATAGATTGATAAAGAAGGCAATTTGGTATAGTCGGGCTATAAATTATGTTTAAGCCCTTACATCAGGCATAAGCCTCAGGTTTGCTAATAGGCCTTGACAATGGCTATGAACTTGTCCCTAGACCCTTCCCAAAATATTATCCTTACTGAACATGGTGCGTTTTTCTACCACAGAACCTGGGTTACACCATCTGATGATTCCTGGAGACTCAACTTTGCTGGATTTACTCCAAATTTTGACATTAATGCCGGATTTGGTTGCGTTCTCCGCGATCAAAATGCCATATTTAAGGCAGGTTATGCGTCACCTATCAGGAACTCTGGCGATGCTACAGAGACAGAATTGATAGCCTTTATATACAGGCCTTGACATTGCTCAAAGGCAAGGTGTTGATTACATTGAAATTGAGGGAGACTATTCCTTTGTAATGCAGATTCTTACTGGTGTGGTTGATCCAATGTCATTTTCATTGCCATCATCAGTAAGGAAACTTCTTGGTGAATGCAGAAAATTGATAGGGAAGTTCCGAAGTGTCAAGGCTCGTGAAGTTCACTTTCATGCCAATGAACCTGCAAAGCAGCTTGCTGTCATGGGCAGTCAGCTTGATGAAGCTGTCCAGTGGCTTGACGATATTCCATCTCCAATTGCTGATAGTATAATCCTTGATGTAATTGGTCGTTGGATGCCTTCAGATGGTCCGTGATTAATCTTTTCATGCTATTTGAATTAAAGGAATTTGTTTAGAAAGGCATATGTATTTGAATTGGATCTAAATGGAAGGAAATCGTTTCTGTATGTTGGACAATTTTAGACTAATGGAAGATCAAATTATTGAAACTATAGTTTATATATCGTCTTGTTGCATTGAAAGAAAAAACTTAATTTAAGATGCCAATTTCAGATGAAGTATCATGATGCAATTGCGTACAGCTATATATCAATTTATGCGTTTGGACATGATTTTTACTTTCAATTTCATTAGAGAGACAATCTCGTCAAACTTTAGATTCTTATGTTACTAATTGATGAGGATAATTTTCAACCAACTCTCGAAAGGGACGACCAACTCTCAAAAGGGGTGATTAAAAAGGGAAGACCAACCTTAAGAGGGACGATCGATCCCAAAAGGGACGATCAACCCATGGGCCGACGGATCAAGCAATCCCCGATCCTGACAACCCATCCCCTAGGGTTTCCATGGGGCTTGCGTGGGGTTCACTCACACATCCTTACATGGAAATTGCTTGCACATCACGACCAAAGGCCCAATCATGCAATTAGATCTCTTATATATGGAAAGGTAATCCCGAGTATCTCGGAAATTCCCCTGTGCCAAGGGATTCGGATCAGCTCTATACCACTATATAAACCACAAACCTTACCTTTCTTAAGGTACGTGAATTCTCCCTAACTCTTGCACTCTTGAGTTCTTGGAGATTCTTCTATCACTGACTTAACTTTCGGAAGGTCTTTGGCCGGTACCCCACCAGTGCCCTTTGATTGGTCCTTCTCTTTTGTTCTTCAAGCACACCCATTGACACATGTGTGGACAATCAACTCACTAACGATTTCTGTGCGTCATCACTAATGTTAAATGATATTCTTGGAAAAATACTTAAAAGTCAATAATTAATTCTAATGTTTATTTATTATTTGATTGGCCTACCACCTTAGAGAGAAAACTTATTTATGATTTCTCTGCATCTAATGGTATGTGATGGTTTTTAGACCCCTTAAACAATTGATTTAACCTAGGTAATTAGCCAAGTTGTTACTTAGTCCAATTAAACAAGTCTAGGTTATCACAATAACAAAGATCAAATCATGCAAAGCAGCGGAAAATAAATAACACAAGATATGATCACCCAGGAAACCAAACCGGTAAAAACTTGGGGAGGATTTGACCTAGCTATCCTCAAGGTAAACTTAAATCCACTATCTTGAAAGAATCGAAGTTTATACAATAAGACTTACAAGCCCCCACACTCGACTTCTTATTGCTACCAACCAGTAGAACTTACTGACACGACCACGTGCAAGCTCCGAATCCACGGACTCCTTCTTTCTTGGATTCACCACCAGATACAAGCACACCCGCTTGTGTTTTCTTTAAGCTTCAATGGCAGCAACTGAATTGATCATCAAGGCGTAGATAAATCTTCTCCTTGAAAACCCTAAGTTTGTGTAAAGGAAAGCTCCTCTAAATCTCACAAGAGATTTACACAAACCACAATTATGAGCAATACTAAAACGTGGCTAGGGTTTGCCTTTTATACTTAGGACAAATAAGAAACCCTAAAAACGTTTTAAAACAACTAGGGCTGAGTTGGAAAATTCTGCAGAAAAACATTCTGCCCGAGCTTCGATCGATCGAGCCTGTCTTTCGATCGATCGAGCCAGGCTGAAAGGCACAATGCTTTCCTGCTTTAACTCGATTCCAACTTTACATAAAAGTACAACTTTGAACTAGACTAAAACACTTCTAAACACATTGTTTTGATCATGGTTTGCCAACAATACAAATTAGAGTTCTAAATACATAAAATCCTAAGACTTTAGAACCTAACAGTATGTTTGGAATTGAGGGAGATAAAGGGACCAAAGATGAGAGTAGAGGGGAGGGTGGACAAAATATACTAAAATTTAGCACATCCTAATCATCTTCCATTCTTCTATCCTCTCCTCTCCCCCCACAATCTCCTTCCATTTAAACATCAAGTAAAAGAAAAAGTCCTCAACAATTCCTTATTAAAACAAACAAACTAGAATTGAAATGTGTTTGGTTTAGGTATGACTCTATTTACAATGAAGGTTAGAAACCAAAGATACTAATACATGACAAACATGTGTCAAACCGTGAGCTATGCCATTCCACCTCAAAACCAATTGGTGATGAGGAAGACACACTCAAATCTTTTATAGCATTCGACATCATGCCATGTGGGCCTGTTTTTAAAGTGGTTGTAAGGAGTTAAATTGTGGTCCCCCTAAAAATGTGATACAATATGTTTACGATAAGACCGTCTTATGACACCAATCAGTTTTTGGTGTAGGCGGGAATTGAACTCTAGATCACTTATTCAACCGTTAGAGACTTTACCAATTGAGTTAACTGGAATCCACTACCAAATATGAAAGTGATGCTCCATAAGATGGTCTAATTAGATACTTTCTTGACAAAGGAAGGAAAAAAAAAAAAAAAAAAAAGTCATTTTGGCTTCATTTATAGCCAAATTGGGTCGGGACTGGCCAAAAAAGAGAAAAAAAAATTTCATTCTGGGTACCATTTCTGCTCGACCTGGGTAAGAGCATTCCCAAAAAAATTCAAAAAAAAAAAAAAAAAACGTCATTCTAGCTTCATTTCCAGCCAAATTGGGCTAAGACAAGCCGAAAATGAGGAAATTTTTTTTTACATTCCGGGAATCGTTTTTTCCCGACCCAGGTTGGAGCATACACAAAAAGATTAAAAAAAAAAGGTAAAAATATTAAAAACGTCATTCTAGCTTCATTTCTAGCCAAACCGGGCAGGGTACGCTGAAAAAGAGAAGAAATTTTTTTTCGTTCTAGGTACCGTTTCTGCTTGACCCGGGTTAGAGAATTCCCAAAAAAATTCAAAAAATTAAAAACCGTCATTCTGGCTTCATTTTTAGCCAAATCGGAACAGGATAAGCTGAAAAAGAGAAAAAATCTTTTTTCATTCCAGGTATCGTTTATGCCCGACTTGGGCTGTAGCATTCCCAAAAAAATTATTAAAAAAAGCAAAAAAAATTAAAAACCATCATTCTAGTTTCATTCCGAGTACCGTTTCTACCCGACCCAGGCTGGAGCATTCCCAAAAAGATTTAAAAAATAGTAATAAGATTGAATTAAAAAAAAAAAAAAAAAGTCATTTTGGCTTCATTTCTAGTCAAATCGAGCCCGGACAGACCGAGAAAAAAAAAAATTCTTTTCAAGTATCGTTTTTGCTTAACCAAGACTGGAGCATTCCCAATAAAATTAAAAAAAAAAAGTAAAAAGTAAAAAAAGTTAAAAAAAAAAAATGAAATGTCATTCTAGTTCATTTCTAGCCAAACCAGGCCAGAGTAGGCTGAAAAAGAGAAGAAAAACTTTTTCATCTACGGTAATGTTTTTGCCCAACCTGAGCTGGGGCATTCCCCCCCCCCCCCCCCCAAAAAAAAACGTCATTCTAGCTTCATTTCTATCCAAACCATTCCAGGACAGGCTGAAAAATAGAAAGAAAAAAAAAATTCGTTCCGGGTACCGTTTCTGCCCGACCCAAGCTGGAGCATTCCCAAAAAAAATTCAAAAATAAATAGTAAAAAAATTAAAAAACTAAAAAACGTCAATTTGGCTTCCTTTCTAGTCAAATCGAGCCAAGACACGCTGAAAAAGAGTAAAAAAAAAAATTCGCTATGGATACCATTTTCACCCGACCAGGGCTACAACATTCTGAAAATTTTTTTTTAAAAAAAAAGTAGAAAAACGTCATTCTAGGATTATTTCTAGCCAAACAGGGTCGGATCAGGCCAAAAAAAGAAAAAGAAAATTCCATTTCGAGTATCGTTTCTTCCTAAACCGGGTAGAGGATTCCTATAAAAATTCAAAAAAAATAGTAAAATAATTGAAACAACTAAAAAACATCATTCTCGCTTCTTTACTAGCCAAATTGATCTGGGATAGGTCAAAAAAAGAAAAAAAACATTCCATTCCAGGTACTGTTTCTACCCAACCTAGGTTGGACCATTCCCAAAATAATTTAAATTTTTTTAAAAAAAATCAAAAAATTAAAAATATATATATATATATATATATATATATATCATTCTGGCTTCATTTCTAGACAAACCAGGATGGAACAGGCCCAAAAAAAGAAAAAAAGTTTTTTCGTTCCAGGTACTGTTTTTGCCCAACCCAATCCGGCAAATTCCCATACAAAATTTTTAAAAAAATACTTAAAAATTCAAAAAACTAAAAAACGTCATTCTGGCCTCATTCCTAGCGAAACCGGGCCGGGTTAGGTCGAAAAAGGGAAAAAAATTTCGTTTCGGGTACCATTTCTGCCTGACCTAGGCTAGAGCATTCCTAGAAAAATTCAAAAAAAATATTAATGAATTTAAAATAATTAAAAAAAAAAAGTCGTCATTCTGGCTTCATTTTTAGTCAAACCGGGTCAGGACAGGCCGAAAAAGAGAAAAAAAAATTGTCATACTGGGTACCTTTTTTCCCGACCCGGACTGGAGCATTCCCAAATTTTTTTTTTTTTAAAGTAAAAAAATTCTAAAAAAGAAAAAAGTTATTCTAGCTTCATTTCTGGCCAAACCGGGCCAGGACAGGCCAAAAAAAGAAAAAGAATTCGTTCTAGATACCATTTCTACCCGACTCGGGTTGGAGCATTCCAAAATCTTTTTTTAAAAATAGCAATAAAATTTAAAAAAGTAAAAAATGTCATTCTAGCTTCATTTCTACTCAAACCGGGCCGGGACAAGCCGAAAAAGAGAAAAAAAATTCATTCTAGGTACCGTTTTTTCCCTACTCAGACAGGAGCATTCCCAAAGAAATTCTAAAAAAAGGTAAAAAATTCTAAAAAGGAAAAAGGTCATTCTAGCTTCATTTCTGGCCAAATCGGGCCGGGGTAGACAGAAAAAAAAAAAAAAACAAAGAAAAAAAAAATTCATTCAGGGTACCATTTCTACCCAACTCGGGCTAAAGCATTCCCAATAAAAATTTTTTTAAAAAAAAAAGTAAAAAAATTCAAAAAATTGAAAAAGTCAATTTGGCTTCAGTTTTAGACAAATCGAGCCGAGACAAGCCGAAAAGGAGATAAAAAAAATTTATTTCCAGGTACAGTTTTTGCCCAACCAGGACTAGAGCATTTCCAAAAAAGTACAAAAAAAGAAAAGAAAAAAGATTCAAAAGACTAAAAAAACATCATTCTGGCTTCATTTCTAGCCAAAGTGGGCCAGGACAGGCCGATAAAGGGAAAAAAAATCATTCCAAGTACCGTTTCTGCCCAACCTAGGTTGGAGCATTCCTAAAAAAAAATTCAAAAAAATAGTAAAAAAATTCAAATAATTAAAAAATGTAATTCTGGCTTCATTTTTAGTCAAAACGAGTTAAGACAAGTTGAAAAAGAGAACAAATTTCATTATGGGTACCGTTTTTGCCCGACCAGGAATGAAGCATTCCCAACAAAATTCAAAAAAAAAATGTAAAAAATGAAAAAAAAAAAAGAAAAAAAAGAGTCATTTTGGCTTCATTTCTAGCAAAACTGGGTTGGGACAGGCCAAAAAAGAGAAGAAAAAAATTTTCTTTACGGGTGCCGGTTCTGCCCGACCCAAGATGGAGCATTCCCAAAAAAAGTTGAAAAAACTAAAAAAGTCATTATGACTTCATTTCTAGCCAAATCGGATTGTTACAGGTTGAAAAAGAAAAAAAAAAATCGTTCCAAGTACTGTTTCTACCCGACCTAGGCTGGAGAATTCCAAAAAAAAAATAGTAAAAAAATTCAAAAAATTAAGAAAAGTCATTTTGGCTTCATTTCTAGCCATACCGAGACGGGACAAACCAAAAAAGATTTTTTTAAAAAAATGTTTCTTTGTTCCAGTACCATTTCTGCCCGACCCAAGCTAGAGAATTGCCACAAAAATTATAAAAAAATAGTAAAAAAATTCAAAAAAAAAAAAAAAAAAACTCATTTTGTCTTCATTTCTAGCCAAACTAGGCCAAGCCAAGCCAAAAAACTGGAAAAGAAAAAATCCTTCCGAGTACAGTTTCTAACTGACTCGGGCTAGAGCATTCCCAAAAAAATTCAAAAAAATTGTAAAAAAATTCAAAAAACTAAAAAAAAAAAGTCATTCTGGCTTTATTTTTAGCCAAACTAGGCCATGGTAGGATGAAGAAGTGAAAAAAAAAAAATTGTTCCTGGTACTGTTTCTGCCCGACTCATGCTATAGCATTCCCAATAAAATTCAAAAAATATAGTAAAAAAATTCAAAAAATTAAAAATCATCATTCTGTCTTCATTTCTAGCTAAACCGGGGGTGAGAGAGGCTAAAAAAGTGAAAAAATAAAATAAAAAATCGTTCCAAGTACCTGTGAGAGACCTCGAAAAAAAAATGTTCCTCAAAAAAGATATTCGAGTACCTTTTAGAGCACCTCTCTTTTTGGGTAAGTGGTATGAAATCGCCACTTATTTTTTCATAAAAAAAATAAGAAAAATAAATACATGACTGTATTGTTCTCTTCATTGATTGAATAAAAATTACATATTTGATAAACTTGAAAACTACATAGCTTTGGGTCCTAGTTACAATCTACTAAATATTTACATGGCTTGTTGTCCTAGTTACATCCTACCCAAAACAAACAAAGACAAGGCTAGATCTACTTAACCAAAGACCTAAATTCGGAGGCTAGGTTAAGAAATGGCAAGGTGTTAGGCTTAGGCACCCATTCTGCCCAGACAGAGTCTGGTCTTCTAGACTTTTGTGACCAATGTACTCTTTTAAGAAATTTAGATCTATTTTGATTGGTAAAAAAAAAAAAATTGATTTTGATTTGTCAAAATATCAAATCTATTTTGTAGTATTTAGAAGAAGTGGTTTTTGATGACAAAAATTCAGATCTGTTTTGTAGTATTTAAAAAAAGGATTTTTAATAGCAGAAAAACCATATCTGTTTTTCTTATATGTTAAAAAAAATGAAAAGGATTTTTCTTTTGAGAAGATAGTTTCACTCACAATATGAATTTATGCAATCATGAATTAAATAGACAAAAGCAAACACAATCATGTTTAATCTCTCTTTACTTCAAAAATCTACATGAAAAAAATCAGATTTATATCTTAAGAAAGATACAAATTAGTTTTGATTTGAGAAAAATTTATATATGCATCTCATAAAGATGCAGATCTCTTTTTGTTGAGAAAAATTTAGATCTACATCTAAGAAAGATGCAGATCTGTTTTTGTACTGAGAAAAACTTAGATCTACATCTAGGAAAGATGTAGATCTGTTTTTGTATTAAGAAAAACTCAGATCTACATCTAGAAAAGATGCAAATCTGTTTTATTTTAATAAAAAAAAAAACTATTCACATGCAGATTATTAACATTCAAGAAGGAGATTATAACAATCACATAAAAAAAACAATCATGCTGTAAACAAAAAAACAATTAACAATTCATGTTATGGATATTTGAAAAAGAAAGAGATATAACATGCATTGTCACATCATAAGAAAAAGGGTTAAGAAACAAAATCTTGCATGAGTACTCTTTGTTCTTGAGAGGATGTTTTAGGGTTCAAATAAATTTATGCAATTCTCTTTGAAACCTAAAAACCCTAATTTAAGCAGCAACACTCAGAGAATGGATCAGAAAATATGGGCGATTTAAGAGCCTCAAACGTATGCCTCCCAAAGTGTGAAAAAAAAGTGTCTCTCTAGAGGGTGAAAAGTGTGCTGAATTATGAGATGCCTCCTCTATTTATAGAGGTTGGAATGTTGAAAAAATAAATAAATAAATAAAACTGAGATTTGGATAAGAGTAAGCTGATTTTTCTAATCAGAACCGGTTTCTTATTTTGATCATGTCTCTTTGCTCAAAATTCTGATTAAGCTGAAATTTTGACTGCTGAAGGGAAATTCGACTCTCTACAACTTTTCCAGAAATATCCTAGTTCGAATTGTGAGTTCTACTATGCCAAAAGTGCCTCAAAACGTGAATCTGAAATCTGTTACTTGATTATCACGTTTTTGAGGTGTTTTCCAACTCGAAGACTGTATTTGGTCGAATTTCAGAGTTATTTTCATGATAAATCTCATTCCAAAGTGATAATTATGACTTTTAAAATGATTGTTTTGAATATAATTATTCCAAAAGCCGAATTATCCACAGTCTTTAAATATTATCAACTTATTTATTTTAATCCCATGCAACAAATCTCACTTTAAGAAAAATACTCCACTAATCACATAAATTCCTTTAATTAATTTTAATCATCAACCAATCAAAATTATTTTCAATTAATCACACGTGATCAATTTCACCCCATACAATGCATGCTGACCGTGCAAACTTGATAATGCGATATCTTTCGATCCGACGGTCCGATTTAAAAACCAGGCATACCGTCGTGACCGTTAGAACCTTAAGATCATTTTCATGATATTCAATGAATGAATTAATGCATGTAATGCAAGAACAAATTGATGTATGTAATGCAATCATAATTTTTGGGGTACATGGATGGTCATTCAAGTCATTTTCCTTGATTAAATTATGGGTGCAAAATTGAGTGTCAACAGTACCGTTTCTACTCGACACAGGCTGGAGCATTCCCAAAAAAAAATTCAAAAATAGTAAAAAATTCAAAAAATTAAGAAAAAATCATTCTGGCTTCATTTCTAACAAAACCGACTCGAGATAGGACGAAATAGTGAAAAAAAAAAAATTCGTTTTGGGTACCGTTTCTGCCCGACTTGGGTTGCTGCATTCCCAATAAAATTTTAAAAATATAGTAAAAAAATTCAAACAAAATTAAAATACATTGTCTGGCTTCATTTCTAGCTAAAGCGAGGTGAGAGAGGCCAAAAAATAGAAGAAGAAAAAATTTGTTCCGGGTACCATTTCTATCCAACAAGGGCTATAGAATTCCCAAAAAAACAAAAAACATCATTCTGGCTTCATTTCTAGCTAACCCGTAGTGAGAGAGACTGAAAAAGAAAAAAAAAATCAAAAACCGGGTCAGGAAAGGCCAAAAAAGAGGAAAAAAAAATTGTTCTGTGTACCGTTTTTGCCTGACCCGAGCTAACGTAGTCCCAAAAAATTTTAAAAAATAGTAAAAGAATTCAAAACATCATTCTGGCTTCATTTCTAGCCAAACCAGGCTGGGATAGACTAAAAAAGGGAAAAAAAATTCGTTCCAAGTATCATTTCTGCTCAACCCGAAATGGAAACATTCCCAAAAAAAGAGTAAAAAAATTCAAAAAATTGAAAAATGTTAATCTGGTTTCATTTGTAGCCAAACGGGACAGGGACAGGCTAAAAAGAGAAGAAAAAAATTTTGGTTCGGGTACCATTTCTGCCCAACCCGGGGTGAAGCATTCCCAAAAAAATTCCAAAAAAATAGTATAAAAAAAAAAAAAAAAAAAAAAAAAAACTTAAAAAAAACGTCATTTCAGCTTCATTTCTAGCCAAACCAAGCCAAGACCGGTAGAAAAAGAGAAAATAAATTTTTTGTTCCGGGTACCCTTTTTGCCCGGATCAAGCTGGAGCATTCACAAAAAAAAAATTCAAAAAAAAAAATTCAAAAAATTACAAAACGTTTTTCTTGGCATGATTTATAACCAAACCGAGATGGGACAGGGTGAAAAAGAAAAAAAAAAATTCGTCCCAGGTACCATTTCTGCCCAACCCAGGATGGAGCATTCACAAAAAACTTCAAAAAAAATTGTAAAAAATTCAAAAAACTAAAAAACGTCATTCTGGCTTCATTTCAAGCCAAACCGGGCCAAAACAGACCGAAAAAGAGACAAATGAAAATTTCGTTCCAAGTACCCTTTCGGTAGGACTCAAGCTAGAGCATTCCCAAAAAAAAAAAATTCAAAAAATAGTAAAAAAATTCAAAAAACTAAAAAAGTTATTTTGCCTTCATTTTTGGCAAAACCAAAATTAAAAGACAAAACACTAATCTACCTATCCAAAAATCCTAAGCTCAGGGGTTAGGTTACAAAATGGGAAGGTGTTAAGTACCAATTCCGCCCAGACAGAGTCTGGTCTTCTAGACTCTAATGACCAATATACCCTTTTTACTTGATATTGAATGATATGTTAAACATACAGGACAGACACTTGACAAAAATTAATTTAAATAAATCTGTTTTGTGAATTAAAAAAATTGATTTATTTTGTAAAAAAATTAAGATCTGTTTTTGTGGAAAAGAAAGAATAAGATTTTGTTAAAAGGGATCAGATCTATTTTGGTGTAAATTTAAAAAAGGCGATTTTATCAAGAAAAATTAGATTTGTTTTTATGTAAAAGAAATAATAAGATTTTGTTAAAAAGAATCAGATCTGTTTTTATGTAAAGTTAAAAAAAGAGTAGTTTTATCAACAAAAAAATCAGATCTATTTTTCTGCAAAAGAAATAAAAAGATTTTGTTAAAAAGAATCAAATCTGTTTTTATGTAAAGTTAAAAAAGAGTGGTTTTATCAAGAAAAAAATTAGATCTGTTTTTAGAAGAAAAAAAAATGACTTTTTGAAAGAGGATTCACATTCATGAGGTGAATTTATTATGCATGCATCACATATTAAAAAACTACAACCTAACTTTCAATCCCTTCTTTTAAATTTCAAAATCTGCAATTTTGTAACAAAGAAAACTTAAAAAAAAAAAATTAGATACGTATTTACTAAAAATACAAATTAGTTTTGAGTTTTTTTTTTTTTAAATCAGATCTGAAAAATACAGATCAATTTTGGATTTAAAAAAATCAGATCTGAAAAATATAGAACAATTTTTGTATTTAGAGGAAATTAGATATGAAAATACAGATAAGTTTTTTTGAATTTTGAAAAAAAAAAAATCATATCTGTTTATACAAATTAGTTTTTGAATCTTTAAAGAAATTAGATTTGAAAAATACAGACCAGTTTTTAGTTTTCATAAAATAATTTTGTTTCATTGCAGATTTTGAAACTTAAGAAAAAGAACTACAATAAACAATCATCTAAGCACATGTTAAAGAAAATTCTAGCAACGTATTTAAGCATGGTAATTATATATCAAGAACAAAACATAATAAAGACATGCTAAACATATTCATGCATCAAACAATAAAAATTAATGATAGAAGAAAAGAAAGAAAAACAGAATACCTCTTTGTTGAGGTCCGAAAAATCACAATGTTGTACCAAAACCCAAAAACAACGCAAAGGATTGAAACTTAGGAAAAATAAAGCATTAGGGCTTCCAATAAAGAAAAAAAGGGAGGATCCCTAGTGAGCATAGGGTATTACATAATCAAGAAAGTAATGAAGTATTTTATATTATTTTAAGGATCCCTAACGCTTTATTTTATGTTCCTTCTTTATTATTTTGTTCCTTTGCTGTTCCTTGCTGTTCAATGTATACATTTCTGGTATGTTAGCATGTATGTGTTGTAGGATTCGTGCTCTGTGCACCACCTAGTTCGAAATCAGCCCAATTTAGCTGTGGTGAACCAAGCTCAGTCCCTTAAAACAATAAGTATTGGGCCTAGGATCCTTGTTTCTACTTGGGCCTGTGCGCTAAAAAAAAAAAAAGAACCCATACATTAAGGTGACTTCACTGGGGACTGGGTAAAGAAGAGGGAAGAAGTAGTCCCTTCGCAGAGCATGGCTCCAAGACAAGGAACAGTAAAGGTACTAATGTACCACCTGTGGCATCTAAGCCCGTAGGAGGAAATGAGGTAGTTTCTAGGCAGAGAAATGAAGTACCTCTGGTGGAGCAAGAGGTCGTCCCAGGACAGAGGCGTGGGGTGCAGAAGCTAGACCCCATGGCTCGAATTGCAGAAATGATGAAAGACTTACAACAAGAGATTTGCCTCCTCAAAGAGGGAAGGACTCAAGAAATTAGGGATAATGCCCCCCTTATGGTCAACCAAGAAAAAGTCCAACCAGAAGGAGGTTCGGCAATAGGAGGGGGAGCTAACCCCCAGTATCTCATACTGGCAGATGTCAACGCCCTTTTGGAATAAGAAAGGGAAAACCTTTCGGGGATCTCCAAGCAATTATCTCAGGCTCTCTCATTCCCAATAGAACTCCTTAGCAAGCCTTATCCCAAGGGATATGAACCCCCAAAGTTCCATCCTTTTGATGGAAGGAATAGAAGTGTTGTGGAGCACGTGAGTAGGTTCATTCACACCATGGGTCCTTACGCAAGAGACAAGGAACTGTGTCTAAAAGAGTTTGTTAAGTCCCTAGTGGACATAGCATACACATGGTACACTACCTTAAGGCCGAGGTCCATTAAGACCTGGGATGAGATGATGGAGAGGTTTTGTGCAAAGTATTATCCAGGTGAGGACAAAGTCACCTTCCAAAGCCTTCAGATGGTAAGGCAAAGGCTTGGAGAGGACCCTGTCCAATTCATCAAAAGATTTGAGGATGTTTCTCTAGACTGCTATGGAGACCACGAAGAAAAGGAGCTCGTAGAGACCTGCATATCCAACATGCTCTTTGATTACAGGCTTAATCTCGAAAATCTATGCATAATCTAGTTTGCTGACCTGCTATAAAGGACTAGGAGGACCGCGTTAACCATGAGAACAAAGAGAGCGCCAGCACCCCAGGCCATGATAACATCAGTAGGAGAAAAGAGGAAGAGACCTGAAGGAAAAGTAGGCGAGGAACCACCTCTGATCCCATGTACTGCGGAAGAATTGAATCATGATTTGGATAAATGGATTGGAGACAGAATTGTTAGGCCATTCACTGTATCTAGGCCACCTACTGAAGAAGAAAGGAAGAATCCTTTATTTTGCAGGATTCATAACTATGTCAAGCACTGGTAGACACAAAAGCATCACTCAACCTCATAGCCCTAAGTATCTTAGAAGTTGTGGGCCTGACTGGCAGGAGGATCTTAGGGGCCTCTATGGAGATAACAGGATTTGGAGGAGTAGCAGAATTGACTGAGGGATATGTGTAGCTGGCCTTAAGGGTGGGCCCAATAGTAGCCCTAACCAGATTCCACATGATTAACTCAAAAGTGTCTTACCATGTTCTGTTAGGATGCCTCTGGCCCCATAAGTATCGCCTCATTCCTTCCACATACCATCAATGTGTTAAAGGGAGATTGAACGGAAGGCCCATAAGAATCCCTGCTAACCCGAACCCTTACAACCAAGAAGAAGTGAACTTTGTAGAAACAATTTTCTATGACGAGTTGGAGCCAGATGATGAGAGTCCTATGCCAAGGACACCAGGAGCACTTGTCTTGGAAGAGGAAGGAGGAGGAGGTACCCATGACTTAAGGAACCTCCTGGACAAAAAAAGGCAAAAGAAGGAAACCAGCTCCTCAGGATCCCGAAAATGTGTGGTAGTATGGGAGCCTAGAGGGAGACTAATATATCATTTATGAAGGTACGCGGGCCCTAAATGCATTATACAAGAGGGTCCCGGACCGCCAGATTGTATGATGACTCAAGAAGAAGTCCTAGAGGACCCAGACAAGGAAGTACAAATCCAACCTGAGGAGGAATTGGAAGAAGTAAACTTGGGGGCTGGTTTGGGATCCCTGAAGCCTATTTTTATTAGCAGTCAGATGACAGCACAAGAAAAAAAGAACAGTTAGTAGCACTACTCAGGAAGTATGTGGATGTATTCGCATGGACATACAATAAGATGCCTGGGCTGGATCCAAGGCTGGCAATCCATTCTCCCAATGTGGACCCAAGATTCAAGCCAATAGTTCAACCAGCCAGGGTCTTTCACACTGACATAGAGGCTCAAATAACTCAGGAAGTCAAGAAGCTACTGGCAGCTGGGTTCATCAAGCCAATCCAATATCCTTAATGGCTCTCCAACATAGTACCCTTGAAGAAAAAGAATGGCCAAATCCGGTGTTGTATGGATTTTCGCAATCTGAACAAGGCATGTCCAAAAGATGAATTCCCCCTACCCAATATTGATTTCCTTGTAGATTCAGCTGCGGGAAACTCCATATTTTCATTTATGGATGGATATAATGGGTATAACCAAATTCGCATGGCTGCCAAAGATGTAGAGAAGACAGCATTCAGGACCTCGATTGGAAATTTTTATTACACTGTGATGCCCTTTGGCCTTAAAAATGCAGGGGCCACGTACCAATGAACCATGATAGCCATCTTCCATGATATGATGCATGGGAAAATGAAAGATTATGTGGATGACATCATGGTAAAGTCAAAAACCAAGGCAGGACACTTCCAAGTACTTAAACAAGTTTTTGAAAGGTGCAGGAAGTACAAACTGCGCATGAACCCCATGAAGTATGCCTTTGGGGTGTCAGTTGGAAATTTTCTTGGGTTCTTAGTACATTACAAAGGCATAAGTGTGGATCCGGCTAAGGCCATAGCCATCGCAACAATGAAAAGGCCTGCAACGGTTAAAGAGCTCAAAAGTTTCCAGGGAGAGTCTCCTACATCAGGAGGTTTGTGCCAGGATTAGCTTCGGTCACAAGTGAATTATCTAAACTGTTGAAAAAGGAGTCTGAGTTCACTTGGGGAACTGGACAACAAGAAGCCTTTCAGAAGATTCCACAGATCATGAATCATTTACCTACCCTACAAGCACCAGTACGCGAGCAACCCCTTTTGCAATATTTAGCATCAAATTCCCAGGCTATAGGAGCCCTGCTAGCGCAGGAAGATGATGATGGGAATGAGCAACCCATTTATGGAGACCAAGTTCCCCAAGATAGAAAGAGTGTGTTTAGTGGTTATCTACGCATCCCAAAGGCTAAAATGGTACTTCTTAACCCACCAAATCCTCCTAGTGACCAAGTCTTATCCTATAAAGCATTCTTTCATCAGCTTCTCCTAACGAGAAAAATAGCACAGTGGTTGGTCTTACTCTCTCAATATGACATTGGTCTCAGGACCCCAAGGCTGTTAAAAGCAAAGCCATAGCAGATCTGCTAGCTCGGTTCTCAGGGGAAGAAGAGTGTTCACTAAGCGAGGAGATCCCCAGAGATGTGGCAGTGGCAACACTATCAGGAAAAAAGTGGACCATGAGGTTTTATGGGTTAACAACGACAACCTCAAATGGCCTGGAAATTGTGCTAAGTTATGAAGATGGGGATACCATGCCATTATCCTTCAAGCTTGAGTTTCCCTGTTCAAATAATGTTGCTGAGTACGAGGCATACTTGACTGGGCTGGCCATAGCGCTTAGCATAGGAGTAAAGCATATAAGGGTTTTGGGAGACTTCAACCTTGTGGTCTCCCAAGTAAAGGGTGACTTTGCACTAAGAGAGCAAATTTTGGCAAAAAAACTTAGGCGCAAAAAGTGGAGCAGAAATTCCAGACCTTCAGTGTGGAGTACACCCAAAGAAGTGAAAACAGGTTCATTGACACACTAGCCACCCTGGGATCCTTGATACCATTTAAAGGAAAAAGTACTTTGATAAGGGTAAGTAAGCAAGAACATTCAATCATAGGTGTTAGGACATATGTAATTTAATGTTAGAAACATATGTCAATATAGAATTGGCTAATCCTTTGACAAAATGCATTTTACTTGTAATTGGGTAGATCTAGGATGTGTTTAATGCTTCAAGGAACAAGGTTTCAAGATTAAGTGTTAAAGCAATGCAAGTTTGTCCAAGAAACAAGTGAAGAAGTGCTGGATTTTAAAGCTCTATAGCTATCTCGATAGCTAGTATCTATTAAGATTTAAAAAGCTGCTGAAGCTCGATGCTCGACAACTTCTCGATAGATAAGCTATCAATCGAGGTTTATGAAAAACAGATTTTCAGCTCTGATTTTCATCCAATCTGTGGGTATATGTTTGGGCTTTCTTTTCTCATAACCCTAAACATATATAAGGATTATTTTAAGGGCCATCAAAGGTTGCGCGAGTATGAAGCAAAGTTATGTTCATGCAAATTGTGACCGGAGACAGAATTTGGCCTTGTTCATCTTTCTCTTGAAGAAGCTGCTGTGTTTATACACCACAGGGTTTTGTAACCAAAGAGCTTCGTGATCTTTCTCAAGTTGGTGAGTAAGTCGCGTATTAGGATCCGCGCATCGAATTGGTTAGTCACGTATTGGGAGTCATACATTGAAAAAGAGAGATTGTCACTACAGAACAAGTGCAATTCAGTATTGGGGTAAGGGTTCAACTGTAGGTTGGTATAAGGTATTGGGATTCCTTTGCTTGTAACTGTTTGTTGTGATAATAGTGAATTCTCGGGAGTGGTGACGTTAAAATCACCCATGGGGTTTTTGCCGTGTAGGTTTTCCCCATTCGTAAACAAATCACCGTATCAATTTAATTTCCACTGCATTTAGTTAATTGGTGATTTGTTTGTGCTACCACACGTATTGCATGCCAATTGAATTAATTAATTAACTTGGCTAATTAATTTATTAATTCATCACAAGAGGTCAATACATTCTTGGTCTATCAAGTGGTATCAAAGCAGGCACACTCTGATTAGGATTAATCTTTGCTGTGTAATCCATTGACCCCTATTGTCATGGCTGCAACCGACTTGAAGAGATCTTTGTTTTCAGATACATCTTGTTTTTCTAATCTCTACTTGTTTGAGTGTATCAGAAAATGCAAGTCTAAAAGTTATTTGAATTTTATTATGATGACTATTGGAAAAGATCTTAGCTTGACAAAAAAGAAACTAAACTATCTCGGAATGAAAATGTGTAGAGGAGTTCGTCTAAGAAGAGTGAAAGTTAAAGGTTTTGTTCATAAAAGGTAGATGAGAGAAAACACCATTCCCACTGATCTATCATATAAGCACGAAGTGTGTTTCATGATGAAGTCTACATTTAAGGTTATGGACACGTGTTTGTGGTACTTTGATAGCGGCTGCTCAAGACGCATAACTGGAAACCGATCTCTCTTCAAGGTTTTTGAGTCTAAGAAAGGTGGTAATGTCACTTTTGGTGATGGGAGCAAATCACAAATTAAAGGAAAGGGAATCATTTCTCCACCTAGACTGCCAGACATTGCAAATGTTCTATATGTAGAAGGTCTGAGAGTGAACCTGTTGAGCATAAGTTAGATATGTGATCAAGACTTCATGGTACTATTCTCAAAGGGAAAATGCCTTGTCATGGATAAGTTTGGAAAGAAACTCATAACTGGTGTTCGCACTCTAGATAATTGTTATGGCTTGGTTCTTGATGCTAATATTGTATGCAATAGCATTCGTTTACCAAATGAAGATCTATGGCACCAAAGGATGGGACATGTTAGTTACAAACATCTTTCAATTGTATCTATGCATGAGTCAGTTTTGGGGATACTAAAGCTCAGTAGAGTGAGCAATGTGGTGTCTGGACCATGTCAACTTGGAAAACAGACGAAAGCTAAACATCCGGGTACTTAGACATCTGCTACATCCAGACCATTAGAGTTACTACATCTGGATCTCATGGGTTCAACCAGAACCGTGTCTCTTGGTGGAAAAAGGTACATCATGGTTGTGGTAGACAACTTCACTAGGTACACTTGGGTTATACTCCTACAATCCAAGTCTGATGCTCCTGAACACATTGAAGCCTTGTGCACAAGATTGCAGAATGAGAAGAGCCTGAAGAATGATCGAATTCGAAGTGATCATGGTAAAGAATTCGAGAACTCATATATGGAGTCCTTTTGCACGAGATCAAGTATATCTCAAGAATTCTCTGCTCTTATTACTCCTAAGTAGAATGGTGTAGTAGAAAGAAAGAATAGGGTTATTCAAGAGATGGCTAGAGCCATGTTGCACAACAAGGATGTGGCTAGAAACTTGTGGGGAGAAGCTGTTAACATTGCATGTCATTTGGTTAATAGGGTGTATTTTAGACTCGGTACCAAGAAGACTCCATATGAGTTATGGAAAGGAAGGAAGTCAAATGTGAAGTATTTTAGAATTTTTGGAAGTACTTGTTTCATTCTGAAGAATAGAGAGAATGTGGGAAAATTTGACTCTCGAAGCGATGAAGGAATATTTCTAGAATACTCCTCTACAAGCAAGGCTTATCGAGTATACAACAAAAGAACCATGAAGGTAATGGAAACGGTGAATATTGTTATTGATGAATCTTCAGAGTCTAGTTCTGAGAAATTTAGCCAGGAATCCCCAAAGAGATTCTTCCTCCTGAGCCCAAGGAAGTTCAAGAAATTGTTGAACAAGAGCCTGCATCTCCAAGTACTCCCGTTACTCCAAGTGTTGTAGAAGATTCAACAGACATATCTACTTCAACTGATTCTGAATCCCATGAAGAGAAAGGATCATCCTCTAGGATCAAATTTAATCATCCTTTTGAAGTTATTGTGGGAAACATGAATGAACTTACACAAAGGAAGCATACAGTTGAAAAATGTGTTGCTAACTTTGTGTCATATTCTTGTTACTTGTCGCAAGTTGAACCTACTAAAGTTGAGGAAGCTCTTCAGGATGAAAGTTGGGTTAAAGCTATACATGATGAACTGCTTCAGTTTCAAAGGAATGATGTCTGGACTCTAATATCTAGACCGAAGGGTGAGCACATCATCGACACAAAGTGGATATTCCGCAATAAAACTGATAAGGAGGGTAATGTGATCTGCAACAAGGCTTGTCTTGTAGCTCAAGGATATTCTCAAATGGAAGGAGTAGACTATGATGAGACATTTGCTCCAGGAGCCCGTATGGAGTCCATCAGAATTCTCCTAGCCCTAGCATGTCACTTGAAGTTCAAGCTTTACCAAATGGACATAAAGACGGCTTTCTTGAATGGGTTCCTTGAAGAAGATGTCTATGTGGCTCAACCAAAAGGATTCATTGATCCACACTTTCTAGATCATGTGTTGTACCTCAAGAAGGCACTTTATGGTTTAAAGTAATATCCCCTAGAGCTTGGTATGATCAGCTCACACAATACTTGGTGTCACGTGGGTTCACAAGAGGAAAAGCTGATTAAACTCTCTTCATCAAAAGGGAAGATGGTGAGTTAATAGTTGCTCAAGTCTATATTGATGATATCATTTTTGGGTCAACTAAGGTTGAACTTGCTCATAGTTTCTCAAAACTCATGCAAGCCGAGTTCGAGATGAGCACAATTAGAGAGCTGACTCACTTCCTTGGCTTGCAGATTCGTCAACAAGATTCAGGTATATTCCTATCTCAATCTAAATATGCAAGAAATCTTATGAAAAAGTTTGGTTTGGAATCTGCTAGTTCTATTAAAATCCCTATGGGCCTAAATGTTAAACTCACTATTGACTTGTTAGGTAAAAGTGTAGATTCATTTCTTTATAGAAGCATGATAAGTAGTCTTCTTTACCTTACTGCTAGTAAACTTGACATTAGTTAAAGTGTGGGAGTGTGTGCTAGATATCAGGAAAATCCCAAAGAGTCTCATATGATTGCTTTGAAAAGAATCATAAAGTACGTCAAAACCACTGCCAACTTTGGTGTATGGTACAACAAGGACACAAATGATGTCTTAGCTGGGTATTCTGACGCAGAGGATGATAGAAAGAGTACATTGGGGGATTGTTTTTATGTGGGTAATAATCTTGTCTTCTGGATGAGCAAAAAGCAAAATTCCATCTCATTATCCACTGCAAAAGCTGAGTACATCACTGCCAGTAGCTGTTGCACCCAACTTCTATGGATGCAAAAACTCCTCCATGATTACGGTATTTGTCAAGAGCATTTTACCATCTACTGCAACAATACCAGTGCCATTAACATCTCTAAGAATCCGGTTCAACATTCTCGAACTAAACACATAGAGATTCAATATCACTTTATTCGGGACCTTGTCGAAGATGGTACTCTTACTCTTGAATTCATTCACACTAATGATCAGAAGGCTGATTTGTTTACCAAACTTATTGATAGCAAACGGTTTGAATTCCTTTGCCAAAACATTGGTGTCATCTCCATGGATTGATCTCTCTTTCTTCTCCTTCTTCCTCATGCATTTGCATCTAGTTTTATGCATTGTTTTGTTTAACATGTTTTTGTTTGTTTATTTTTCAGTTTTGCTTTATTTTGCTTTTCATAAAAATAAAAATTGAAAAATCAGAAAAAATACAAAAATAATGTGTGTTTGTGTACATTGGTACTTGTGTACCTTGAATGGTCATTGAAACAAAATTTTCTAAACTTTGTATCTTTTGTAGCTTAGAGAATCTCTATGCACAACTAAGCAAGTGAGATTTGTAGCTCGTATTTGTGATGAGTAAGATTAAGTAATCTCTTGTACTTAACACTCGTGTCACTCTTTTTGATGGGAATGACTAGAAAAATCCTAAGAGAAAGGCATAAATAACCATCTCACCACTGTTATCCATCAATCATGAAATGACATCTGTATGCTTTGGCATAGCAAAAGTGCAATGTCAAATGCTTAACATCATTGGGTATTTCTTTTCTATCTCTTATATACCCGTGCATGGTTTGCTTAAAAGAAAAAATGCAAAGAAAATAAAAGGTAAAAAGAATCAAAATGCTTTATATATGATTGCAAGCATGTATTCTAGGAAATGTGGGAGTTATAGAATGTACCTCGAAGGTAATAGTCCCCATCAAAAAGTTATGATTGTGTGTGAGTTAAAGTGATTTTCTCATATCTCAAATCGTCATAACATGTAAACACTTATGC
>CM070307.1:33270975-33283475 GCA_036321655.1 Quercus alba
ACATTATTTTTAGCCAAATCGGGGATGAGATAGTCCGAGAAAGAGAGAAAAGGATTTTAGAACCGAATTCCGCTCATAGTCGACCCGGGGGAGAAAATTCCGAAAAAGAATAGCAAAAAAATTCAAAAAATTAAAAAACAAACTTCCGGCGTTATTTTTAGCCAAAACGGGATGAGATAGGATGAGATAGGCCGAGAAAGAGATAAAAGAATTTTAGACCCGAATTCCGCTCATACTCGACCCGGGGGAGCAAATTCCGAAAAAAAAATAGCACAAAATTCAAAAAATTAAAAAAACAACTTTCCGGCGTTATTTTTAGCCAAAACGGGATGAGATAGGCCGAGAAAGAGAGAAAAGAATTTTAGACCCGAATTCCGCTCATACTCTACCCGGGGGAGAAAATTCCGAAAAAAAATAGCAAAAAAATTCAAAAAATTAAAAAACAACTTTCTGGCGTTATTTAAAGCACAAAGGGGGATGAGATAGGCCGAGAAAGGGAGAGCAGAATTTTAGCCTCGAATTCCGCTCATACTCGACCCGGGGGAGAAAATTACGAAAAAAATAGCAAAAAAATTAAAAAACAACTTTCCGGCGTTATTTTTAGCCAAAATGGGATGAAATACGCTGAGAAAGAGAGAAAAGAATTTTAGACCCGAATTTCGCTTATACTCGACCCGTGGGTGAAAATTCCGAAAAAAACATAGCTAAAAAATTCAAAAAATTAAAAAACAACTTTCCGGCGTTATTTTCAGCCAAAATGGGATGAAATACGCTGAGAAAGAGAGAAAAGAATTTTAGACCCGAATTCCGCTTATACTCGACCCGTGGGTGAAAATTCCGAAAAAATATAGCTAAAAAATTCAAAAAATCAAAAAACAACTTTCCGGCGTTATTTTTAACCAAAACGGGATGAGATTGGCCGAGAAAGAGAGAAAAAAATTTTAGCCCCGAATTCCACTCATAGTCTACCTGGGGGAGAAAATTCCGAAAAAAAAACAGCAAAAAAATTCAAAAAATTAAGAAACAACTTTTCGGTGTTATTTTTAGCTAAAACGGGATGAGATTGGCCGAGAAAAAAGAGAAAAAAATTTTAGACCCGAAATCCACTCATACTTGATCCGGGGGAGAAAATTCCAATAAAAAATAGAAAAAAATTCAAAAAAAAAAAAACAACTTTCCGGCGTAATTTTTAGCCAAAACGGGATGAGATAGGCCGAAAAAGAGATAAAAGAATTTGAGACCCGAATTCCGCT
The DNA here is from genome assembly GCA_036321655.1 of Quercus alba. Taxonomy (NCBI): domain Eukaryota; kingdom Viridiplantae; phylum Streptophyta; class Magnoliopsida; order Fagales; family Fagaceae; genus Quercus; species Quercus alba. The sequence goes on from CM070307.1 coordinate 33,272,229, forward strand.
CATACTTGACCTGGGGGAGCAAATTCCGAAAAAAAATTGCAAAAAAATTCAAAAAATTAGAGAACAACTTTTCGGCAATATTTTTAGGCAAATTGGGGGATGAGATAGGCTGAGAAAGAGAGAAAAGAATTTTAGACCCGAATTCCGCTCATACTCGACTCGGGGGAGAAAATTCTGACAAAAAGTAGCAAAAAAATTCAAAAAATTAAAAAACAACTTTCCGGCGTTATTTTTAGCCATAAAGGGATGAGATAGGGCGAGAAAGCAAGAAAAGAATTTTAGACCCGAATTTTCGCTCATACTCGACCCGGGTGAGAAAATTCTGAAAAAAAATAGCAAAAAAATTCAAAAAATTAAAAAACTATTTTCCGGTGTTATTTTTAGCCAAAACAGGATAAGACTGGCCGAGAAAGAGAGAAAAGAATTTTAAACCCAAATTCCGGTCATACTTGATCCGGGGGAGAAAATTCAAAAAAAAAAAAAAAAGAAAAAAAATTGGAAAAATAAAAAAACAACTTTCCGGCATAATTTTTAGCCAAAACGGGATGGGATAGGATTAGATAGGCCGAAAAAGAGATAAAAGAATTTTGGACCCGAATTCCGCTCATACTCGACCCGGGGGAGCAAATTCGAAAAAAAATTGCAAAAAAAATCAAAAAAATTGGAGAACAACTATTAGGCAATATTTTTAGCCAAATCGGGATGAGACAGGCCGAGAAAGAGAGAAGAGAATTTTAGACCTGAATTCCGCTCATACTCGACTTGGGGGAGAAAATTCAGAAAAAAAATAGCAAAAAAATTCAAAAAATTAAAAAACAACTTTCCGACGTTATTTTTAAAAATATCGAGATGAGATAGGTCTAGAAAGAGAGAACAGAAATTTAGCCCTGAATTCCGCTCATACTCGACCTGCGAGAGAAAATTCCGAAAAAAAATAGCAAACAAATTCAAAAAATTAAAAAAACAACTTTCCGGCGTTATTTTTTGCCAAATCGGGATGAGACCGGCCGAGAAAGAGAGAAAAGAATTTTTGACCCGAATTCCGCTCATACTCGATCCGGGGGAGAAAATTCCAAAAAAATAGGAAAAAAAATTCAAAAAATTAAAAAACAACTTTCTGGCGTTATTTTTACCCATAACGGGATGAGATAGGCCGAGAAAGAGAGAACATAATTTTAGACCCCGAATTCCGCTCATACTCAACATGGGGGAGAAAATTCTGAAAAAAAATAGCAAAAAATTAAAAAAACAATTTGCCGGCGTTATTTTTAGCCAAAACGGGATGAGACCTGGCCGAGAAAAGAGGGAAAAGAATTTTAGACCCGAATTCCACTCATACTCGATCCGGGGGAGAAAATTCAAAAAACAAATAGAAAAAAAATTCAAAAAATAAAAAAAACAACTTTCCGACGTAATTTTTAGCCAAAACGGGTTGAGATAGGATTAGATAGGCCGAAAAAGAGATAAAAGAATTTTAGGAACCCGAATTCCGCTTATACTCAACCCGGGGGAGCAAATTCCGAAAAAAAAAATTGCAAAAAAATTCAAAAAATTAGAGAACAACTTTTCGGCAATATTTTTAGCCAAATCGGGATGAGACAGGCCGAGAAAGAGAGAAAAGAATTTTAGACCCGAATTCAGCTCATACTCGACCCGGGGGAGAAAATTCCCGAAAAAAATAGCAAAAAAATTCAAAAAATTAAAAAACAACTTTCCGGCATTATTTTTAGCCAAAACGGGATGAGATTGGCCGAGAAAAAGAGAAAAGAATTTTAGACCCGAAATCCACTCATACTCGATCCGGGGGAGAAAATTCTGAAAAAAAATAGCAAAAAAATTCAAAAAATTAAAAAACTATTTTTTGGCGTTATTTTTAGCCAAAACGGGATAAGACTAGCCGAGAAAGAGAGAAAAGAATTTTAAACCCGAATTCCGCTCATACTTGATCCGGGGGAGAAAATTCAAAAAGAAAAAAAAAGAAAAAAATTGGAAAAATAAAAAAACAACTTTCCGGCGTAATTTTTAGCCAAAACGGGATGAGATAGGATTAGATAGGCCGAAAAAGAGATAAAAGAATTTTAGACCCGAATTCCGCTCATACTCGACCCGGGGGAGCAAATTCGAAAAAAAATTGCAAAAAAAATCAAAAAATTGGAGAACAACTATTAGGCAATATTTTTAGCCAAATCGGGATGAGACAGGCCGAGAAAGAGAGAAGAGAATTTTAGACCTGAATTCCGCTCATACTCGACTCGGGGGAGAAAATTCAGAAAAAAAATAGCAAAAAAATTAAAAAAATTAAAAAACAACTTTCCAACGTTATTTTTAAAAATATCGAAATGAGATAGGTCGAGAAAGAGAGAACAGAAATTTAGCCCCGAATTCCGCTCATACTCGACCTGTGAGAGAAAATTCCGAAAAAAAATAGCAAACAAATTCAAAAAATTAAAAAAACAACTTTCCGGTGTTATTTTTTGCCAAATCGGGATGAGACCGGCCGAGAAAGAGAGAAAAGAATTTTGACCCGAATTCCGCTCATACTCGACCCGGGGGAGAAAATTCCAAAAAAATAGGAAAAAAATTCAAAAAATTAAAAAACAACTTTCTGGCGTTATTTTTACCCATAACGGGACGAGATAGGCCGAGAAAGAGAGAACATAATTTTAGACCCGAATTCCGCTCATACTCAACACGGGGGAGAAAATTCTGAAAAAAAATAGCAAAAAATTAAAAAACAATTTGCCGGCGTTATTTTTAGCCAAAACGGAATGAGACTGGCCGAGAAAGAGGGAAAAGAATTTTAGACCCGAATTCCACTCATACTCGATCCGGGGGAGAAAATTCAAAAAACAAATAGAAAAAAATTCAAAAAATAAAAAAACAACTTTCCGACGTAATTTTTAGCCAAAACGGGTTGAGATAGGATTAGATAGGCCGAAAAAGAGATAAAAGAATTTTAGACCCGAATTTCGCTTATACTCAACCCGGGGGAGCAAATTCCGAAAAAAAAATTGCAAAAAAATTCAAAAAATTAGAGAACAACTTTTCGGCAATATTTTTAGCCAAATCGGGATGAGACAGGCCGAGAAAGAGAGAAAAGAATTTTAGACCCAAATTCAGCTCATACTCGACCCGGGGGAGAAAAATTCCGAAAAAAATAGCAAAAAAATTCAAAAAATTAAAAAACAACTTTCCGGCATTATTTTTAGCCAAAACGGGATGAGATTGGCCGAGAAAAAGAGAAAAGAATTTTAGACCCGAAATCCACTCATACTCGATCCGGGGGAGAAAATTCAAAGAAAAAATAGAAAAAAATTCAAAAAATAAAAAAAACAACTTTCCGGCGTAATTTTTAGCCAAAACGGGATGAGATAGGATTAGATAGGCCGAAAAAGAGATAAAAGAATTTTAGACCCGAATTCCGCTCATACTCGACCTGGGGGAGCAAATTCCGAAAAAAAATTGCAAAAAAATTCAAAAAATTAGAGAACAACTTTTCGGCAATATTTTTAGGCAAATTGGGGGATGAGATAGGCTGAGAAAGGGAGAAAAAAATTTAGACCCGAATTCGGCTCATACTCGACTCGGGGGAGAAAATTCCGAAAAAAAATAGCAAAAAAATTCAAAAAATTAAAAAACAACTTTCCGGCGTTATTTTTAGCCATAAAGCGATGAGATAGGGCGACAAAGAGAAAAGAATTTTTGACCCGAATTCCGCTCATACTCGACCCGTGGGTGAAAATTCCGAAAAAAACATAGCAAAAAAAGTCAAAAAATTAAAAAACAACTTTACGGCGTTATTTTTCGCCAAAACGGGATGAGATTGATTCAGAAAGAGAGAAAAGAATTTTAGCCCCGAATTCCGCTCATACTCGACCTAGTGGAGAAAATTCCGAAAAAAAAACAGCAAAAAAATTCAAAAAATTAAGAGACAACTTTTTGACATTATTTTTAGCCAAATTGGGGATGAGATAGTCCGAGAAAGAGAGAAAAGGATTTTAGAACTGAATTCCGCTCATACTCGACCCGGGGGAGAAAATTCCGAAAAAAAATAGCAACAAAATTCATAAAATTAAAAAACAAATTCCGGCATTATTTTTAGCCAAAACGGGATGAGATAGGATGAGATAGGCCGAGATAGAGATAAAAGAATTTTAGACCCGAATTCCGCTCATACTCGACCCGGGGGAGCAAATTCCGAGAAAAAAATAGCACAAAAATTCAAAAAATTAAAAAACAGCTTTCTGGCGTTATTTTTACCCAAAACGGGATGAGATAGGCAGAGAAAGAGAGAACAGAATTTTAGACCCGAATTCCGCTCATACTCGACGCGGGGGAGAAAATTCCGAAAAAAAAGAGCAAAAGAATTCAAAAAATTAAAAAAAAAACTTTCCAGCATTATTTTTAGCCAAAACGGGATGAGATTGGCCGAGAAAGGGAGAAAAGAATTTTAGACCCGAATTCCGCTCATACTCGACCCGGGGGAGAAAATTCGGAAAAAAAATAGCAAAAAAATTCAAAAAATTAAAAAACTATTTTCCGGCGTTATTTTTAGCCAAAACGGGATGAGACTGGCCGAGAAAGAGAGAAAAGAATTTTACACCCGAATTCCGCTCATACTCGATCCGGGAGAGAAAATTCAAAAAAAAAAAAGAAAAAAATTCAAAAAAAAAAAAAAAAACAACTTTCCAGCGTAATTTTTAGCCAAAACGGGATGAGATAGGGTGAGATAGAAAGAAAAGAATTTTAGACCTGAATTCCGCTCATACTCGACTCGGGGGAGAAAATTCAGAAAAAAATAGCAAAAAAATTCAAAAAATTAAAAAACAACTTTCCGGCGTTATTTTTAAAAATATCGGGATGAGATAGGCCGAGAAAGAGAGAACAGAAATTTAGCCCCGAATTCCGCTCATACTCGACCTGGGGGAGAAAATTCCGAAAAAAAATAGCAAACAAATTCAAAAAATTAAAAAAACAACATTCCGGCGTTATTTTTTGCCAAATCAGGATAAGACCGGCCGAGAAAGAGAGAAAAGAATTTTAGACCCGAATTCCGCTCATACTCGACTCGGGGGAGAAAATTCCAAAAAAAATAGGAAAAAAATTCAAAAAACTAAAAAACAACTTTCTGGCGTTATTTTTACCCATAACGGGATGAGATAGGCCGAGAAAGAGCGAACAGAATTTTAGACCCGAATTCCGCTCACACTCGACGCGGGGGAGAAAATTCTGAAAAAAAATAGCAAAAAAATTCAAAAAATTAAAAAACAATTTTCCGGCGTTATTTTTAGCCAAAACGGGATGAGACTGGCCGAGAAAGAGAGAAAAGAATTTTAGACCCGAATTCCACTCATACTCGATCCAGGGGAGAAAATTCAAAAAACAAATAGAAAAAAATTCAAAAAATAAAAAAACAACTTTCCGACGTAATTTTTAGCCAAAACGGGTTGAGATAGAATTAGATAGGCCGAAAAAGAGATAAAAGAATTTTAGACCCGAATTCCGCTTATACTCAACCCCGGGGAGCAAATTCCGAAAAAAAAATTGCAAAAAAATTCAAAAAATTAGAGAACAACTTTTCGGCAATATTTTTAGCCAAATCGGGATGAGACAGGTCGAGAAAGAGAGAAAAGAATTTTAGACCCGAATTCCGCTCATACTCGACCTAGGGGAGAACATTCCGAAAAAAAAATAGCAAAAAAATTCAAAAAATTAAAAAACAACTTTCCGGCGTTATTTTTAGCCAAAACGGGATGAGATTGGCCGAGAAAAAGAGAAAAGAATTTTAGACCCGAAATCCACTCATAGTCGATCCGGGGGAGAAAATTCCAAGTAAAAATAGAAAAAAATTCAAAAAATAAAAAAAAACAACTTTCCGGCGTAATTTTTAGCCAAAACGGGATGAGATAGGATTAGATAGGCCGAAAAAGAGATAAAAGAATTTTAGACCCGAATTCCGCTCATACTCGACCTGGGGGAGCAAATTCCGAAAAAAAAATTGCAAAAAAATTCAAAAAATTAGAGAACAACTTTTCGGCAATATTTTTAAGCAAATTGGGGGATGAGATAGGCTGAGAAAGAGAGAAAAGAATTTTAGACCCGAATTCCGCTCATACTCGACTCGGGGGAGAAAATTCCGAAAAAAAATAGCAAACAAATTCAAAAAATTAAAAAACAACTTTTCGGCGTTATTTTTAGCCATAAAGGGATGAGATAGGGCGAGAAAGAAAGAAAAGAATTCTAGACCCGAATTCCGCTCATACTCGACCCGTGGGTGAAAATTCCGAAAAAACATAGCAAAAAAAGTTAAAAAATTAAAAAACAACTTTACGGCGTTATTTTTCGCCAAAACGGGATGAGATTGATTGAGAAAGAGAGAAAAGAATTTTAGCCCCGAATTCCGCTCATATTCGACCTAGGGGTGAAAATTCTGAAAAAAAAAACTGCAAAAAAATTCAAAAAATTAAGAGACAACTTTTTGACATTATTTTTAGCCAAATCGGGGATGAGATAGGCCGAGAAAGAGAGAAAACGATTTTAGAACTGAATTCCGCTCATACTCGACCCGGGGGAGAAAATTCCGGAAAAAAATAGCAAAAAAATTCAAAAAATTAAAAAACAACTTTCCGGCGTTATTTTTAGCCAAAACGGGATGAGATAGGATGAGATAGGCTGAGAAAGAGAGAAAAGAATTTTAGACCCGAATTCCGCTCATACTCGACCCGGGGGAGAAAATTCCGAAAAAAAATAGCAAAAAAATTCAAAAAATTAAAAACAACTTTCTGGCGTTATTTTAAGCACAAAGGGGATGAGATAGGCCGAGAAAGGGAGAACAGAATTTTAGCCTCGAAGTCCGCTCATTCTCGACCCGGGGGAGAAAATTACGAAAAAAATAGCAAAAAAAACAAAAAACAACTTTCCGGCGTTATTTTTAGCCAAAATGGGATGAAATACGCTGAGAAAGAGAGAAAAGAATTTTAGACCCGAATTCCGCTCGTGCTCGACCCGTGGGTGAAAATTCCGAAAAAACATAGCTAAAAAATTCAAAAAATTAAAACAACTTTCCGGCGTTATTTTTAGCCAAAACGGGATGAGATTGGCCGAGAAAAAGAGAAAAGAATTTTAGACCCGAAATCCACTCATACTCGATCCGGGGGAGAAAATTCCAAGAAAAAATAGAAAAAATTCAAAAAATAAAAAAAAAAACAACTTTCCGGCGTAATTTTTAGCCAAAACGGGATGAGATAGGATTAGATAGGCCGAAAAAGAGATAATAGAATTTTAGACCCGAATTCCGCTCATACTCGACCCGGGGGAGCAAATTCCGAAAAAAAATTGCAAAAAAATTCAAAAAATTAGAGAACAACTTTTCGGCAATATTTTTAGGCAAATCGGGGGATGAGATAGGCTGAGAAAGAGAGAAAAGAATTTTAGACCCGAATTCTGCTCATACTTGACTCGGGGGAGAAAATTCCGAAAAAAAATAGCAAAAAAATTCAAAAAATTAAAAAACAACTTTCCAGCGTTATTTTTAGCCTTAAAGGGATGAGATAGGGCGAGAAAGAAAGAAAAGAATTTTAGACTCGAATTCCGCTCATACTCGACCCGTGGGTGAAAATTCCGAAAAAACATTGCAAAAAAGTCAAAAAATTAAAAAACAACTTTACGGCGTTATTTTTCGCCAAAACGGGATGAGATTGATTGGGAAAGAGAGAAAAGAATTTTAGCCCCGAATTCCGCTCATACTCGACCTAGGGGAGAAAACTCCGAAAAAAAAAACAGCAAAAAAATTCAAAAAATTAAGAGACAACTTTTTGACATTATTTTTAGCCAAATTGGGGATGATATAGGCCGAGAAAGAGAGTAAAGGATTTTAGAACCGAATTCCGCTCATACTCGACCCGGGGGAGAAAATTCCGAAAAAAAATAGCTAAGAAATTCAAAAAATTAAAAAACAAATTTCCGGCGTTATTTTTAGCCAAAACGGGATGAGATAGGATGAGATAGGCCGAGAAAGAGATAAAAGAATTTTAGACCCGAATTCCGCTCATACTCGACCTGGGGGAGCAAATTCCGAAAAAAAATAGCAAAAAAATTCAAAAAATTAAAAAACAACTTTCCGGCGTTATTTTTAGCCAAAACGGGATGAGATAGGCCGAGAAAGAGAGAAAAGAATTTTAGACCCGAATTCCGCTCATACTCGACCCGGGGGAGAAAATTCCGAAAAAAAATAGCAAAAAAATTTAAAAAATTAAAAAACAACTTTCTGGCGTTATTTTAAGCACAAAGGGGATGAGATAGGCCGAGAAAGGGAGAGCAGAATTTTAGCCTCGAATTCCGCTCATACTCGACCCGGGGGAGAAAATTACGAAAAAAATAGCAAAAAAATTGAAAAACAACTTTCCGGTGTTATTTTTAGCCAAAATGGGATGAAATACGCTGACAAAGAGAGAAAAGAATTTTAGACCCGAATTCCGCTCATACTCGACGCGTGGGTGAAAATTCCGAAAAAACACAGCTAAAAAATTCAAAAAATTAAAAAACAACTTTCCGGCGTTATTTTTAACCAAAACGGGATGAGATTGACCGGGAAAGAGAGAAAAAAATTTTAGCCCCCGAATTCCACTCTTACTCTACCCAGGGGAGAAAATTCCGAAAAAAAACAGCAAAAAAATTCAAAAAATTAAGAAACAACTTTTTGACATTATTTTTAGCCAAATCAGGGGATGAGATAGGCCGAGAAAGAGAGAATAGTATTTTAGAACCGAATTCCGCTCATACTCGACTCGGGGGAGAAAATTCCGAAAAAAAATAGCAGAAAAATTCAAAAAATAAAAAAATAACTTTCTGGCGATATTTTTAGTCAAAACGGGATGAGATAGGATGAGATAGGCTGTGAAAGAGATAAAAGAATTTTAGACCCGAATTCCGCTCATACTCGACCCAGGGGAGCAAATTCCGAAAAAAATAGCAAAAAAAGTCAAAAAATTAAAAAGCAACTTTCCGGCGTTATTTTTAGCACAAAGGGGATGAGATAGGCCGAGAAAGGGAGAACCGAATTTTTGCCCCGAATTCCGCTCATACTCGACCCCAGGGAGAAAATTACGAAAAAAAATAGCAAAAAAATTAAAAAACAACTTTCCGGTGTTATTTTTAGCCAAAACGGGATGAGATACGCCGAGAAAGAGAGAAAAGAATTTTAGACCCGAATTCCGCTCATACTCAACCCGTGGGTGAAAATTCCGAAAAAACAAAGCAAAAAAATTCAAAAAACTAAAATCAACTTTCCGGCGTTATTTTTAGCCAAAACGGGATGAGATTGGCCGAGAATGAGAGAAAAGAATTTTAGCCCCGAATTCCGCTCATACTCGACCCGGGGGAGAAAATTCCGAAAAAAAATAGCAAAAAAATTCAAAAAATTAAAAACAACTTTCTGGCGTTATTTTAAGCACAAAGGGGATGAGATAGGCCGAGAAAGGGAGAGCAGAATTTTAGCCTCGAAGTCCGCTCATTCTCGACCCGGGGGAGAAAATTACGAAAAAAATAGCAAAAAAAACAAAAAACAACTTTCCGGCGTTATTTTTAGCCAAAATGGGATGAAATACGCTGAGAAAGAGAGAAAAGAATTTTAGACCCGAATTCCGCTCATGCTCGACCCGTGGGTGAAAATTCCGAAAAAACATAGCTAAAAAATTCAAAAAATTAAAACAACTTTCCGGCGTTATTTTTAGCCAAAACGGGATGAGATTGGCCGAGAAAAAGAGAAAAGAATTTTAGACCCGAAATCCACTCATACTCGATCCGGGGGAGAAAATTCCAAGAAAAAATAGAAAAAATAAAAAAAAAAAACAACTTTCCGGCGTAATTTTTAGCCAAAACGGGATGAGATAGGATTAGATAGGCCGAAAAAGAGATAATAGAATTTTAGACCCGAATTCCGCTCATACTCGACCCGGGGGAGCAAATTCCGAAAAAAAATTGCAAAAAAATTCAAAAAATTAGAGAACAACTTTTCGGCAATATTTTTAGGCAAATCGGGGGATGAGATAGGCTGAGAAAGAGAGAAAAGAATTTTAGACCCGAATTCCGCTCATACTCGACTCGGGGGAGAAAATTCCGAAAAAAAATAGCAAAAAAATTCAAAAAATTAAAAAACAACTTTCCAGCGTTATTTTTAGCCTTAAAGGGATGAGATAGGGCGAGAAAGAAAGAAAAGAATTTTAGACCCGAATTCCGCTCATACTCGACCCGGGGGAGAAAATTCCGAAAAAAAATAGCAAAAAAATTTAAAAAATTAAAAAACAACTTTCTGGCGTTATTTTAAGCACAAAGGGGATGAGATAGGCCGAGAAAGGGAGAGCAGAATTTTAGCCTCGAATTCCGCTCATACTCGACCCGGGGGAGAAAATTACGAAAAAAATAGCAAAAAAATTGAAAAACAACTTTCCGGTGTTATTTTTAGCCAAAATGGGATGAAATACGCTGAGAAAGAGAGAAAAGAATTTTAGACCCGAATTCCGCTCATACTCGACCCGTGGGTGAAAATTCCGAAAAAACACAGCTAAAAAATTCAAAAAATTAAAAAACAACTTTCCGGCGTTATTTTTAACCAAAACGGGATGAGATTGGCCGGGAAAGAGAGAAAAAAATTTTAGCCCCGAATTCCACTCTTACTCTACCCAGGGGAGAAAATTCCGAAAAAAAACAGAAAAAAAATTCAAAAAATTAAGAAACAACTTTTTGACATTATTTTTAGCCAAATCAGGGGATGAGATAGGCCGAGAAAGAGAGAATAGTATTTTAGAACCGAATTCCGCTCATACTCGACTCGGGGGAGAAAATTCCGAAAAAAAATAGCAGAAAAATTCAAAAAATAAAAAAATAACTTTCTGGCGATATTTTTAGTCAAAACGGGATGAGATAGGATGAGATAGGCTGTGAAAGAGATAAAAGAATTTTAGACCCGAATTCCGCTCATACTCGACCCAGGGGAGCAAATTCCGAAAAAAATAGCAAAAAAAGTCAAAAAATTAAAAAGCAACTTTCCGGCGTTATTTTTAGCACAAAGGGGATGAGATAGGCCGAGAAAGGGAGAACCGAATTTTTGCCCCGAATTCCGCTCATACTCGACCCCAGGGAGAAAATTACGAAAAAAAATAGCAAAAAAATTAAAAAACAACTTTCCGGTGTTATTTTTAGCCAAAACGGGATGAGATACGCCGAGAAAGAGAGAAAAGAATTTTAGAC
>CM070307.1:33288475-33385975 GCA_036321655.1 Quercus alba
TAGACTCCAGTTTAGGTTATGGTGGCCAACCATGTCATTTGTTTGTTTATTACTTTTAATAATATGTCATATTTTCTTGCCATAACATCATTTGCATGATTGGAATTGTGATATGAATTGTGTATGTTGCCCAAAAACTACGATAATTGTAGCCATGGATTGCAGTCCTCTTGGATTCATGTACCTAGTGGTGAACCTACCGCCCCTTTGCCTAAGACTCGCTTAATCTTTCTTGCGTTTAGTAAAGGATAAACTCTACCGTTTGGACCAACGTGGTTTTATTATGTCACAAGTTGGGAGGTACAACATCGTAGCTTTTGGGGAACCTATTAGCCTACCTTTTACCTTCATGTAAGAAGCCATAGAACTAATCTTGAGGTCATTCCCATAAAATACATTGCAACCCATGAATGTGTTTAGCCATTGTTTGATCCATGATGTGCCTTATTCCAATGCTTAGGCCCATCATAATTGTTTTAGACTTCTTAAAAAAAAAAAAAAAAAAAATCTAACTTATGCATTTTGGTCACCAAAGAATCTCAACCAGGGTTCAAGCCCACCAAGTTTAAAGCATAACTAAAAGCTCAAGATCATCAAGTTTAAAGACATCAAGCTTAAAGCCACCAATCTTAAAGTGCAAGGCTCAAGCAAACATCAAAACCGAGACTTCCAATTAAGAAATGGCCAATAAGAACAATAACCAAGAAGATCAACACATGAATAACCATGAGGAATAACCACCATTCACCACTCAAGATTTACTCAACACTTTGGTAACGGGTTAAGCCCAACTCCAAAAAGACATTCAAGCATTGATCCAACAGATGGGGAACAAGAACTCTCATGAATCCCCTAGGGCCTAAAATGATAATGGACCCAAAAATTCTAAAGAAAGCCATGACTTGGTGTTGACTGAAAATGAGAAGAAGATGGTTGAACAAATGAACCAAATAGAAAAGCTCCTAATGAGATCTAGAAGGCTGAAGAAGCTATGGTTCTGCATACACTTTTGCTCTTTCCTCAAGCAAGGGCCCCACCAAAGTTTAAGATGCCAACACTGGACAAGTTCGATGGCACGGGCTGCCTTAAAGCCCATTTGAAATTGTACATAGAAGCATTGCAACCCTTGGGAGCTAATGAAGAGTTACTGGCCCAAATGTTTCAAAATACACTTACTGGAGCTGCCCTACGTTGGTTCCTAAATTTGGAGGATTCTCGAATTTGGACATGGGAAGTTATGTGCCATGAATTTTACAAGCAATACAAGTACAATACTGAGGTTGACATCACTTGGGGAGACCTTGAGACAACGAAGTGAGCATCACAAGGTGGAGGACAAAAGCAACCCAAATGACTGTTAGGCCCAATAAGGAAGAACAATTGAACATGATTTTGAAGAATCTCCTCTAGACCTACAACAAGTATCTATTTGCTCGATACTTTCCCAACTTCAAGACCCTAATTGCTGCTGGAACCCAAACTGAAGATACCATCAATAACAGTGGGATTATCCAAGATCTCATGGACCAACAAATCATTGCTGCACCAACATCTACCAATTAATCCAACTCTAGTTCATGAGTTGCCAAGCCATAATGGGTTTTTCAAGAACTTATTTTTATTACAAAGTCTGTTCGTTCATTGCTTGTTTCCATTCTTATACCTTAATTTCATTTCTTGTTTGATGCATTTTGTTATTCATGCTTTGTTTAATGCAAAAAAAAAAAAATAATAATAATAATAAAATATAAAAATCAAAATCAAAAGCTCAAAAAAATAAAAATTAAAGAAAACTTTGGACTAAGGGCATTGGGATCTTTAGTGGCATTTCCGATTCCCTTTAATGCCCAATTGAAAATGGTTTCCTTGAGGACTATAATTTCTGTCAAAATGGACTTGTTCGTAATAATCCTTCAAAAATTACAAAAATGCTTTTCTTCATAAAGAAAGAATAATAAAATAAAATCAAGGAAAACTTTCAAAAAAAAAACTTCCAACTAGGTGCATTGGGCCCTTTAGTGGATTTTCAAAAATCTTGTAAGGCTTAACTTTCTCATCAAAGCCCAATCCACTTGGAAAGAGTGTGAGATGTCAACAATTTCAAATGTTATTTTCTTCAAGTACTACGTGAGAATTCATTCGGCAAAGCTTTTGCAAATCATAATGTTGAATGGGCCAACCAATCAATGTGCACCAAGAGGGAATTAATTGATCTAATTCATGTAAGGATCTTTGCTGAATCACTTAGAACATAAGAAGAGAAGGTCCTAAAAGGCAATCAAGGAAAATCCAGTTATTAGAAAATCTCAACAAAAAGAGATTCCACCGATCAGAAATTCTCAAACAATGTACACTTAATCCAAATCTCAGAATATTTTTTGTGTCACAATATTGGAACATTCATAATTTTTATTCCAAGAGGAATTTACTAAAAGAGCTTGAGTTACTATGCCTATAAACAAGCCGTACTAGCTTCATTGAAGACATCAAGGAAACCAAAGTCCATCAAGATTAGAAGAAACAATGGAGATCCCATTCATTTCATCAAAGATGAGACTGCAAGGAAATAATAGTTTCCATTGAAAGATAAAAGGGACCAATGATAATGCATTGAGGCAAAGATGATAATACTCCATCAGGGTGAGAAGACAAGAATTCATCAAGTTGAAAGGTAAAAAATTCAAAATGAGAGCTCATTAAGTCAAAAAACATGAAGCAACCAAAAAAAAAAAAAATCCCGCTAGATTGAAAACTTGAAAGGACAGCGTAGGCAAAAATTAGGGATACCAAAAAAAGAAAAAAAAAAAAACAATCGAGTGTGAGAGAGCCTGTTAAATTGAATACCTGAAAAAGTAGTCTAGGCAAAAATTAAGGCATAAAAAATTATTTTGAACTACAGATGACCTGATCCTCCTTTTAAAAGAGGTATGTTGGCAGCTTTTTTAGGCACGCTCATATCAAAAAAATTCATTCATTCATTTTCTATCAAAGAACGAATTAAAAAAAAAGAACAAAAGAAGTCCAATTGGTCGAAAATCAAAGAGGTGGCCTAGTCACAAGTGCCAAAAGAAGAGAAAAAGAAAAGGTTACTTTGTCATAGGTTTCAAAAGAAGAGAAAGAAGAAGAACAAAGATGGTCAAAAACCGAAAAGGTGGCCCAGTCACAAGTTCCAAAAGAAGAGGAAAGATTTTAAGATGAAAGTCTAGAGGTTTGAAAAACAAGCATGAAACATGAAAGAACAACAAAAAAATCCCACTAGATTGAAAACCTAAAAGGACAGTGTAGGCAAAAATTAGGGATACAAAAAAAAAAAAAAAAAAAAAAAAAAAAAAAAAAAAAAACAATGGTAGATTGAACACTTGAAAGGGTGGTCTACACAAAAGGAAAGACAAAAAAAAAATCGAGTGTGAGAGAGCCTGCTAGATTGAAAACCCAAAAGAGTAGTCTAGGCAAAAATTTAAGGCACAAAAAATTATTTTGAACTACGGATGACATGATCCTCCTTTTAAAATAGGTACATAGGCAGCTTTTTTAGGCACAATCATATAAAAAAAAATTCATTCATTCATTTGCTATCAAAGAAAGAGAAATAAAAAAATAAAAAATAAAAAAAAAAACAAAACAAAAGAAGTCCAATTGGTCGAAAATCGAAGAGGCAGCCTAGTCACAAGTGCCAAAAGAAGTGAAAAAGAAAAGGCTACCTTGTCATAGGTTTCTAAAGAAGAACAAAGAAGGTCGAAAACCAAAAAGGCGGCCTAGTCACAATTTCCAAAAGAAGAGGAAAGATTTGTCAAGATGAAAGTCTAGAGGTTTGAAAAACAAGCATGAAAGAACATTCATACAATAGATCAATGAAGAGAAAGTTAGAACAATTCAATCACAACAAAGACCTTTGCACAAATTCAAATCAAAGAAGAAAATTTGAAAGCTCAAAAAAGAGTTGCCTAAGAAGAATACAAGGCAAACAAACATGATATAACATTGATACAAATGATCTATGATTACCAGTGAGTAGATGACAAGAATGATGAGAATTTCAGCATAATGTCAAGAAAGGGAGAAATAAGAAAATCCTTCTAATGCCTAACTTTTGAGTATTGCACACTTGAGGGGGATATCTACAGGGGATTTTGAGCCTTTTTATATCGTTTTTTTTGTAACCTGAACCTAGCCTACATTACAACCCATGCGTCATAGGCACATCTTTAACTCTAGCAATATTTTCTCTTGGATTAAAAAGAAAAAATGCTTGAGGTTATCAAGCCCCATTGGCAAGTAATATCTATAACACAGTTTCTTAAATTCTCAAATGACATGAAAGAATTCTCCAACAAGCCCTCTTGTTTCTTTCCAACAAATGTGATTCCCAAATTTGGGGCACTCCTCTTTGTTTCTTTCCCACAAAAAAAGTCCCTCTTCAAACTTGTAGCACGCTCAAAAAAAAAAAAAAGACTCTAAAACATCTCTATATTTCATTTCTTTTGTTGTCTTTGAAGACCTAATCCAATAATGATCAAAATAAAAAAGAAGCAAATTTGATTACATGTATTTAATGGCTTTGATCCTTTTTAGTCAAAAAGATTGACTGGACTCTTAAATAGTATGATATGCTAAAATAGTTGTTGAAAGGATTATCTCGTGATCATTTGGAAAAGAAAAAAGAATTTTCTCAAAAGACACCACTGTGCACCAAATGGTTTTTTAAAACAAAAAGAAAATCAATTTCTTTCATAAACAAATTTTTTTCATGGACTAGTCCATTTTGAAAATACCATGCAAGGTTTGGTTGGAAGCCATGATCATCTTTTGGGTGGACTAATGTCTTATGTGTAGACTTGAACTATGTCTGACCTGGTCTTCTTGAAGAGAGGTGCATAGGCAACCTGTGAAAGGCTTGGTAAACAATAGGCACCAAATCAAGACAATGACCCAAAGTTGTTTGCAAATAGCTTTAAATTAGGGGCATTGGCCCATTTGCATTTTTATTTGCATTAAGTATGCCTAAATTATGAGCATTGGCCCATCAGTTTCATATGCAAGCTTTTCATCTATTTTTCTATGCAAGCATGTTTATACTAGGGGCATTGGTCCAAATTAACTG
The DNA here is from genome assembly GCA_036321655.1 of Quercus alba. Lineage (NCBI taxonomy): Eukaryota > Viridiplantae > Streptophyta > Magnoliopsida > Fagales > Fagaceae > Quercus > Quercus alba. The sequence continues at coordinate 33,293,577 of CM070307.1, forward strand.
GTTTTTAACAAGCTTGAGAAAGGAAAATTGTCAACTTTGCAGGAATTCAGCAAAGATCTCTCTCATTCCTTTTCGCATTCAACAGCAGCTTCAAGTCTAGATCACCAAATCAACTAAGAAGTCTCACATCTCACATGGATCAACTAAGAAGTCTCCTACATCACACAAGGCTCGACTAAGGAGTCTCTTGCATTCATTGAAGTTGACTAGTATTGTCTAACATTTTCAGGCTCTAGGGTTTGACAAAGTTTTTTCCTTGAAAGTCACGAAAAGGTTTTCAAAAATCCAACAAGATTTTCAGAAAATTCACAACTTTTTCCAAGGAAACCTGAAATTTTTTCAAAATTCTTACAAATTTTCAACAAAACCCATCAAGGTTTTCATACTTTATTTAACAAATTTTTTAAAAAAATTGACAAGGTTTTTCAAAAAATTCTCAAAAAACCAAACAAGGTTTTCTAATAAAATTCTCAAAGCTTGACAAGGTTTGTGAATAAAATTTTCACAAAAACCCAACAAGGTTTTATCAAATTTCCAAAAGACATGACAATATCATTCCAAGAATTCCCAACATGTTTTCACAAATACAAATTTTGACATGATTATAAAAATTTTCATAAAATAACACAGTTTTTTTAAAAGAAAATTCAACAAGATTTTCAACAAGTTTCAGGTTCAAAAATTTTCAAAAAAACAAATACATTTTTAGAAAATTTGCCAAGATCTTCATAAGAAAACCTAACAGAGTTTTAAAATATAAAAAAAAAATTAAAAAAAAAAAAAAACAAAATTCAACAAGATTTTCAACAAGTTTCAGGTTTAAAAATTTTCAAAAAAACAGATATGTTTTTAGAAAATTTGCCAAGATCTTCACAAGAAAACCTAACAGAGTTTACAAATATAAAAATTAAAAAAAAAAAACCAACAAGTTTTTTTTTTTTTTAAACAATTTTGCCAACACATTTTGGTTAAAAAATTTTTAGAAACCAACAAGTTCCTAGAAAATTTACCAAGTCTTTCAAAAAAGTTTTTCAAGCAATTTTTCAGATTCAAAAATTTGCTGAAATCCACAAATTGCAATGAAAATCCCATACTTTTACAAATTTTCATCACACATTGGTTAAATTTCAAGTTGCAAAATTTGGTGTCTTTCTTTCACATTGACATTCGCTTTTCAAGCGTTGTCAATGAGGGGCATTCTATAGACACTCCATTTTACAACTTGCATTTAACCAATATTAAGGGCAAAGCAATAATATTGCACCAAGGGCATGATCATAATTTCCACAATTAGATCTTCAAATTTATGATACAAAACAAATCTTGATGCTCTAACAATCACATTGGTATGTCATGGGTTTTGATCGAACCACCTGATCAAAAGTTATCATACAAACAATTTTCAATGATTGTGCCTTACCTACACAATGGGCTTTATCATGTCCTATTTTAAACACTTGTTTTGATTGGTTCCAACAAGAATTAATTTAAAATTAATTAAGTGTAAATTTTGATTGGATTTCATTTTATTATTTTTTAAGAAATAATAATTAAAAAAGTTTTCCTTTATGGCATCTTATCTGCTCTTTTGAAAAAATTTGGATAGAGGAAAAGATACATTTTATGAAATATTTCAAAAAAAAAAAAAAATGCCCAAAAAAGTTACTATCTTTAGCAGCAACTTGAATCACATTTTTGGCCTAGGAAACGTTGAAATTTGGTTTCTCTATTATTGGAAAAGTTGTGGAGAATTGAATTTCCTTAAAAAAAAAAAAAAAAAAAAAAAAAAAAAAAAAACCAATCCCAAATCAATTGGAATTTTGAGCAGAAAGTTAGAGCCAAAATACAAAATAGGTGCAAAAGATAACACAAGTTCAACATCATCTTCAAATCCATTCTAGCTTATCTAAATAGGTTTATCTCCTCCCTTAGGTTCAGAAGAAAGCTAATAACTTAGCTTTAAAGCTAAGCCATCCCTTCCCCTACAAATAGAGAAGACCTTTTCCATTTTCTGCACCTAATTTCCTCTTGAGAGCTAGTGAGAAAGTAGAAAAGAAAAGCTATTGTGAACCATTGTTCTTACTTTGGTTGTTGTTTCGTACTTCCTTGCTTTCTCCCTAGCCCTTTAAGTGATCACTTCCCCCTTTAATTTATACTCCATGTTGGTAAGTAGTTAATTATGTTCTTTAAATTTTTGCACTGGTTTATTATTCCTTATATTTCTTGCTCTCTCTTTAGTCTTTAAGATTCATTATGGTTTGTCTCAAATTACTAAATTGCTTTCATTCATGTTCTCATAAAATATATGTAGATTTTGATTAAGCTTTCTTTTCATTAATTGGTTTCTTTCTTTTTAATCTTGTTTATATAATGTATCATATTAATAAACTATATGTACTGTCACATGTATATAAATTATATGTATTGCATTGACTTGAGTTTATGATCTCGTATATTTTTTTATTCGGCCTTTAGTTTGATATTCATGCTTAAATGTTGAGTTTGCTTAAACTTTTGGTTTGTTATCCTATGCCTAAGTTTCATTTTCCTCCAACATGCTTAAACTCTTGTTTGCTATCACATGCTTGATTTTCATTTTTTTCTAACATGCTTAAACTTTTGTTTTCTGTCACATGCTTGATTTTCTTTTTCCTTCAACATGCTCGGATTTTTGTTCACATGCTAAATTATTGAATTCCTTTTGCATGCTAGATCTTTGATCTTTACTTTATATGTTGAAATTGTTCTCATAACACATGCTGATTTTTATCAAATGTACATATTGAATTGGTTTCTTATAAGACGATACGTTTTCACATGAAATTAATGTAATAACATTTCCTAATCCTTTGACACATGACATTCGAATTTTCTAAAGTTCCGGTGATATACTTAGATGAACATGTCTAGATATCTCATTGATGTTCCTTTTACATGCTTAGATGAACTCTTCTAGGCTAATGCGCAATTTTCACATAAATGCTTAGATGAACATGTCTGGGTAGTTGTTTTACTCTCTTTTTTAAATGTTTAGACGAACATGTCTAATTAACATTATGGTTTTCACTTAAATACTTGGATGAACATGTCTGGGTGATTTTCTTTGTTCTTCTAATAATTGCTTGGATGATGGGTATGCCTAAAAATAAAATTTCTTTTTTGCAATTATGTTGATGACAAATAACATGACAATTTTGTTTTCCTTCACATGCTTAGATGAACATGTCTTAGCTAAGAATTCTTTGTTTACATTAATTTCTTGGATGAACATGCTACTACTTTCATGCCTTCTTTACATTTACATTGTTCTTTTTGTTTCTCTTTACATTAAATTCCCCAACACATGTTTGTTAACAATTCTCGCAAATTAACATATTTATGTGAGATATTATTTGCATTTTTTTGACATGACATGATATTGGCCACCTTAACTGGAGACCGGTTTTTCCAAGTGAGATGGGTGTTGAATCCCTTCCCATTTCGTAAATTAGCCTCCGAACCAAGATCAAGGGTTCTAGACTAGGCTCTTGTATATGCAATTTTGCATTTTTAGAATGTAACTAGGAAACAGAGCAATGCAATTTACTTTCTTAGATTGTATCTAGGACCAAAAAATTTTTGTTACAATATTGATGTAAATTGTCATATATATTAATACAACAAAAGCATTTTTTATAGAAAATATTTTCTTATTTTTCCATTTAAATTAAATAAGTGGCAACTTCATGTAAAGTCCTCGATCTAGGGGGAAGTACATTTTACAATGAATTCGACATTTTAAGTATCACAATCCCACCTGTTTGCGTAAGTTAGGCCTAGTTTGAGAAAAAATTGGCAGGCTGGAGTCGCGTTCGCTCACACTTACTTGCATGTGCTTCCCTTAACATGAAGGGTACTTCCCATTTTGGTGAGAATTTGGATGGTCTTGCCATACCTCACTTGACATGGTCTACTATCCTCAACATGAGTTGTCCCTCTATAAACATTCTTTCTTTAATTGTCCTACCATAAGCCTTGGTCATCCTTTGCTTGTATTTGCGGCTATGCTCTTAGGCTTCCTCTTTCTTCTAATCCAGTCCTTCCAAGTACTCGCACCTTTCTGCCGTAAAGACTTCCTTCTCATTTTCCTTCTTTCACATTTGTATGACCCTCAAAGATGGTATCATTGCTTCTGCTGGGCCCACCACTTCTGTCCCATATACTAAGGAGAAGGGAAAGAATCCTGTGATAGACTTGGGTGAGCTTCGATAAGCCCATAATGTGTCTAGCAAATGTATCACCTAACCTTCGTTGTATTCTTGACTCATTTTCCTGATGATCTTAATGAGGGTTTTGTCTATTACTTCTACCTACCCATTCCTTTGCAAGTAATAAGGCGATGACCGATGATGTTTTACTTGGTAGAATTTTAGCATCTTCCTCACTTCTTTGTTGATAAGGGGTGTACCATTATCACTTATGATTCTATGAGGCAGTCCAAATCGGAAAGTTATATTTTCTTTGATGAAATTTGCCATAGCTCCTCCAATGGCTTTGTGGAGTGGTATGACCTCTACTCACTTGGTGAAGTACTCTGTAGTCACAAGGATCCATATGTACCCATTAGAAGGTGGATTGACTAGTCCTCCCAAGTCAAGCCCCTAGGTGTGGAAGGGCTAGATAGTGACCATGCTTTGCAAACTTTGTGGATGAATGTGGATCAGGTTGGCTTGCACTTGGTAGCCGTGGCATTTCTTTACAAATTATGCTGCACCCCTCCTCATAGTAGGCCAATAATAGCCTATATGCAGTATGCACCAATACAGCTTCTTCCTTCCCTTGTGCTCTCCTCATTATCCAGCATGCACTTCCTTCAACATCTCGCTGGCTTCTTCTGAACCCAGACACCGTAGTGGGTCTCCATCGTATCCTTTCTTAAAAAGAATTCCCTCATGTAGGAAGTAACGCGTTACCAGCTTCTTAAGCTTATACCTTTCTCCATGTTTCTGTGGTAGGACACCCTCTATCAAGTATCCTATGAACGTGCTTTTCCAATCCTCCATGGTAAACACAGTATAGCTTTCTTCTCTATCTACGGCCAGATGGCAGGCTTCACACTAGGTATGGATCAAGTTTGTGTCCTTGCCCATTCTTGGTCAATAGAAACTCGCTCTCTACAACCTTTGGTATAGGCTAACCTTGCCACAAAACCCACAAGTTCTGCTGTGCACTTCCTCCATCTTTCTCTAGGCCTCATCGTGCCCTACACATCTCAATATAATCCCTTATGGCATTCTGCGATACAGCTCTCCTTTCATCAGGACATAGTGTTAGGGTTTATGCCCTAAAATATAATTTATTGGCATGTTATAAACAATTAAATTGTTTAATTATATGAGACTATTTATAAATGAACTAATGGGACATTATCATAGTCCTTAAGATGCATTGTATGTAATCTTTGTGATTTAATTACAGAAGATATAAATCATAAGTTCCTTGTAAACTCAAAATATAGTTCATAGTTGGTGATTAAATTGGGCGTTTCATCTGCAAAGACAATAATGCATTAACTAAGATAGTTTGTCTTGATCATGGAAGTGGAGACTTCTAGTTCATGTGTTGATATGTCTTTTGTGTGTAAGACATATTGAACTGGACCGTTATGAGATTAATTATACAATTAACAACTATCACCTAAATAATTAATTTTATGACTTCTAATTTCGTAGACTTTTAATCCTGAGAGGATAGTGAACTCGATCGTGAAATGTAGGTTAGGAGTGAGATCTAGTTTAACGGTCAAAATCTCAGTATGTTGGGTAACTATACATAGTGTTGATGGAGCACATATTCTCAAGATGAAATTCATAAACTTTTTCTATAGAGACACGAAATATCCTTTTGAAATAAGTTTAATAAAACTGGTTATTCAGGGCCGACCACTTTAGTAAAGAGTTACTAAAGTTCATATTTTATGAAATTGGATTTCATAAATATGAATAACTAAAAGATTAAACTAGGTACTCAAGGAATAAAATAGTTGTTTACAAAGTGACAGTTCATTATAACTTTGTTCACTATGGATATTTCATGGGCGGGACAAATGATATCATATTAGAGTTTTGAGATATAATTTATTAATAAGGCTTAGAGTGCAATTATATTTCCATAGTGGTACTTGTTATATAATTAATGGTAGTTTTGCACTTGTTAAGAGTTGACAGATAAGTCTAAGGCACATTGGAGCTAGAGCCTTATTAGTCCCTTTGGTCTCATCCCAAGCCACACACTTAAGCCCAATTGGGCTAACCCAAAAGTCTCCTAATTAGATAATCAGTTATTTATTTAATAAGAGTTATTAAATAAAGATAATCAAAAAAAAAAAAGAGTTATTAAATAAAGTAACCACCAAGGTAGTTAGTATGTACGTATGATTAAAAGAAGAGAAAAACAGTTTTTCTCTACAAGATCTTGGAAATACACTTTTCCAAAAAAAAAAAAAAAATCAACGTACACAAAAACTGATTGAAAGACCACTTATCTTGGGCATCACGTGGAATTGGAATAAAGTTCGAAGGTATTCTCCTGTTTTGTTTTTGAATTTCCCTGCATCAAGGTACGCTTTTTTTTTTTTTTTTTTTGTTCTAGAAATCAAGTTTATATGTTATCTCTCATGAATGAAGTAGATCCTTATGTTGCTTTTGCTGTAGGTTTTTGTATGAGATGTAAAACTAGTTTTTCCAACACATAGTCCTTTAGTGTCTTCAATTCTACCACGCCTTTTTCTTTAAATAGGGCTTCCTTGATGGGAGCCCTCAAATCCTCTATGCATCCTTACTTTTCTTGAAACCTTTCTTGGAGTACTTCAATTATGGATTCCCTTTACTTATTAATCTTAACTCTAGTACTATTAATTCCCTTCAAAGGCTATTTGTGAGCCTAATGCGATCAGTGTGTCTGCGTATCGATTCTCGCTCCTTTGAGTGTGCTTTATTTCAAATGTACAAAACTTTTCCTCCATCTTTTAGGCCAGTGTCCTGTACAGGGCTAAACTCGGTTCCTTTATAGAAAAACTCCCTTTATCCTGGTTGACTACCAAATTGGAGTCACCTATCACCTTTAGGTGTTTAATTCCCATCTTGAGGGCTATTGCCAACCCTATTAGGTAAGCCTCGTATTCCACTGTATTATGATAACTACACAATAGCCATTGATATATTTTGCCAGACATAATGGGTTGTCGGAGAAGCGCTTTGACCGCATGGGATTTCGTCATCAATGTATCTCATAAGCCAAGAAGTAATGGCATAGTCTTTGCGACACATAGACAATCGCTAAGCATACCCTTTTTTCCCTGGGATAATGGGTCTCAACATCCTTCAGGGCACGGCTTATGTAGTAGACTGGCTGTTTAATGCCACCTCCATCTTCTTGGGCTATCAAAGCCCCAATGGCAGACGAGCTTGAGGCTAGGTAAAGCAGCAACGATTTCCTACAATCGGCGCTTGCAATGTGGGGAGGTTCATCATAATATGTTGTAGCTTTTGAAAACTTTCTACTGTGCGTCCCCCTACTCAAAGCCTTGTCTTTTCTTTCGTAACTTCGTAATAGTTGAAGTGATTGATGCTAAACCATGGATAAACCTCCTGATGTAAGTGACCTTGCCTATAAAACTTTTCAACTCTTTGACTGTGGCTAGCGGCTTCATAGTTGCTATTGCCATTGCTTTGGCTAGATCTACATCTTTCCCTCTACTATGGATCAGAAATCCCAAATTTCTCGACAGATACTCCAAAGGCACACTTCAACGAGTTCATCCTTAGCTTGAAAATTCTGCATCTTTCTAACACCTTTCTTAATACCTTGACATGATCTTCTTGCCTTCTTGACTTTAGCACTATGTCATCTACATAGTCCTCCATTTCTCACTGCATCTTGTCATGAAATATGGCAGTCATGGTAGGCTGATAAGTTGTGCCTGCATTTTTTAATCTGAAGGGCATCACTGTGTAATAAAAATTCCCAATAGGCGTTCTGAAATTAGTCTTTTCCACATCCTTCGGTGTCATTCGAATCTGATTGTATCCACTGAACCCGTCCATAAAGGAAAACATGGCATTTCCTACAGCAAAATCTATCAGCAAGTCCATGTTGGGCAATGGGAATTCGTCTTTGGGATAGACTTGATTAAGATTTCTAAAATCGACGCAGCATCGTATTTGCCCGTTCTTCTTTTTCATCGGTACAATGTTGGACAACCACCGTGGGTGTTGAATTAGTTTGATGAACCCAACCGTTAATAATTTACGCACGTCCTTTACTATCTGCTCCTTTATTTCAATGTGGAACACTCTGGCAGACAAGGCTACTGGCTTGGCCCTAAGATCCACATTGTGCGTGTGTACCACCAACCCTGGGTCTAACCTAGGTGTCTTGTTATAATCCCTTGCGAAAATGTCTCTAAACTCCTTTAATAGCTATATCAGTTCTACATTTTCTTTTACTGACAACTTTGAGCTTATTGAAATTGATCTCAACTTCTGTGGGTCTGTGCCCAGGTCAATCTCTTCCAGCTTTTCTTCTGCCATTACTTGCGCATCTTTTCTGCCGCAATTTCCTTTTCACTTTCTGTGTCACAAAGCATACTAGGGTCTTATGCTGAGGCTCTCTTTTAGGACCCCCTTGCATACTATACGTGCCTCGTGCACCTTCATAATTTATATACTATCCTATCGTTAAGTGTTGAAACCTTGATGCATTGTGGCGTATTGTCTAGCTCCGAATTCGGGGCTTCTTTCCTTTTTCTCTTTCTCATCAACAACTCCGTCAAGTCAGGTTCTGGGTCGTCTTGGATGTCCTCCCATTTGGGGATAAAAGTGCCATACGGCTTAGATACTGAACTTTCTCCATATGGTGCCCATTCATCGTAGAACATGGTCTCAACCAAGTAGGCATCTACTTGCTTGAACGGAGATGTGTTTGCTGATATCCGTATCATCCTACCATTTAATCTCCCTTTCACGCATTGGTGATAGGTGGATGGAATCAGGCGATGCTTGTGTAGCCATGGCCTTCCTAACAATATATGATAGGAAACTTCTATCTTTACCACATGGAATTGGGATAAGGAGGCTATTAAGCCCACTTTAAGCCATTGTCGTATGTGCCCCGTGGTGTACTCGCCTCTTCCTCCAAACCCCATCACTTCCATTTGTCATCCTTGAATCTTGCTTTTTGGTATTTCTGCTGTTTGTAACGTGTTGAGTGGGATGAGATTTACTAAAACACCCATGTTAACTAGAGCTCATTTAATGGGAATCTGGTTTATGGAGGCCGCTAGGTAAAGAGGCCTTCTATGGTTTGAATATCCCACCTCCATGTCTTCATCACTGAAGGTGATCTCATTAGTGTCTTGTAGGAAGGCTCTGTCAGTCCAGGCTTCTATAGTAAGACATTCTACCCTCGCTCCTAAAGCAATGCTTACCAAAGCCTTCATGGTCATCCTTCCTTCGTTTGTCATGAGCTCCAGCTAGTTAAACAAGTTTTTGAAACGAGAGCTTTTCTATAGGGTGGTGATAGCTATAGCAAGCAGAGCGACCTTCCCTCTTCGTCCTCGCCTGAGTCTGCATAAATGACAACTGTTGCTACCCCCTTCCCCTTATGATTGGGGAACGGGTTCCTTTGCACTTCTGGTTGGGACAACTCAAGAGTTCCTTCTCTGATTCTACAGTGCACTAGTTTGCAGAGTGCCTAGCACTCTGTGGTGGCGTGCTGCATATAGTTATGCAAATGGTAGAAACGTGGGTCCTTCTATTCTTCTTTAGTGGGCTCTCTAGAGACTTGATTGGGCTTGAAAACACCATATGCAATCCATTTGTCTAGGAGCATATCCAACTCCTTTGGTGTGCTTCGTATTGGCGAAGGGCTCTTGAAGTCCCTTCCTTCTGACTTCCTTCTCTTCTTACTGGTGGACACTATCATGGCCTACAAGGTGGACTTCCACTCTTTGCTTGTCAGAGCTAGGGCTGACTAATTGGGCCGTCTTTCTAGCCTTTTGCAATAGCTGTGCAAACTGGAAAATTTCTAAGTTTTCTAGGACAGCTCTATACTTCATGATTATATTGCCCATACACATTTCCACCAGCGTCTTCTCTTCACAGTGGTCATAGCAATTGAGGGCTATGTCCTTGAACCTTTTGACATACTCCGTAAGGTCTTCGCCTCTTCTTTGCTTAGTGCCTTACAAAGTTGCTAGCATCACCATTTCTTCTTCGTGCAAATACTTGGTGCAAAACACGTCTACCATATCATCCCACGTTAGGATTGATTCTGGCTTCAAGCTAGTGTACTAGGTATATGCCTGGTCATATAAGGACTTTGAAAACTCTCGAAGGCAAAGGTCCTTGTTTGCTGTGTAGGGACCAAGGGTGTCAATAAACTTACTTACATACTCGATAGCACTTCCCCTCCTGCTATCATACTATGTGAAGGTTCGTGGCTCGTATCTATCGGGATACGGCTTGCTAAGTATCCTCAATGGGTAGGGAGGTCTTCGTGAATAGAATCTCTTCTTAGGCGCCTTGGCCTTCTCTTGCTCCAACAGTGCTGCTATGTTAGCCATCATGATGAAGTGTTGTTTGCATTCTATGAGCCACCACCCATAGGGGTTCTTCGTTGTCTGCTACATATTCGGGGTCATGTTGGTCCCCCTTTTCTTTAGTCATGTCTACGTTTCACTGGCGCATTTCATCCATCAGCTGCTATTAGGAATGTTGTATAGATTGCAATACTTCAATGAAGAAGTTAGTATTGTTAGCGGAATTCATTTGCTGCTGCTATGGCCAACCCCCCGCTCCATTAGCACCCTCTGCTTGATTGGGCTAGTGCAGCGTGGCTAGCCTTGATTCTGCCTGCGATGGCATGACACTCATATTTCGTGTCGTCTTTGATCTTGGGGGTATAACTTGCAAGAGACTTGCTTGCTTTCCCTGTCTTTCTCCCAACTGCCCAATGAAGTCACAAATTTAAATATGGTGAGCCCTTTTGTATTGTTGGGTTTCGATCCCTCATGTTGCACTACAGCCTATGGGTCTGAGGTAAAAGAGTTGGGACTGGCCTAAATGGGGCCACACTCTAGGCCAGGTTGTGCATAAGTTGAGTCATCCCAATATAGACGCGTTTTGGTAGAACCATCGCGGGCTGAGTGTATGACATGGCCATGGTAGGAATAACTATTACAGATGTTATGGTAGGAATACTATACATCAGAATAACTATAATGCTAAACAGAACACCAAGAAGGAAAACAGCTAATAAGGTTATGACAAAATAGTACAACAAATGAAAATAACGCTATAGCAGACAACTGAATAACTAAACAGTAAACTAATCACCGAATAAGTATGAATAGTAAAAAGGAGCCAATCTCCAACATAAGTAACCACAAGGAAGACTTTTGCCGTAGAAGTTACACACTTTGGAAAAGGGGCCTAAATGGTTTAAGCTTCGATTCTTAATCCTTCAAAGAATGGATTTGTCAAGAGGGAGAGGAAAATGTGGTCTATTGATGCATGCCCTTATTCCTACCACTTATATCTCTCTCGTTTTTCTGTGTGTTCTTTCTTTTCTCTATTCTTTCTTTTCTACCTCCCCTTACTTTCATTCCTCCTCTCCCATTTTCACTCTCACAGTTACCCCTTTCTATACCATTTGCCATGGTGGGATTTACCATTTTTGCCGCTCAACTGCTTTTAGCTTCTTATGGGTGTCCTTCTAGGACTGGCCATTGGCTTGCCGACTGCCTAGCCACAACTTCTACTCAAAGTTTGTTGGTTGCACCATTCACCACTCCTAGACAGAATTGCTTGTCTCATTTCCTACCCATTTCCACTTCACTCATCCGGATAAGGATCAAGCTTTCTCATCACCTACCTCTATGGCATGCATCAAGTGGTCCCAGCCCACACATACCTCTTTCGGGTGAGATGTCATTCTAATAGGACATCTTTGCTAAAGAAGCTTGAGCAAGAACCACAGAATAGACCCGTTTTTCTCCCCACCGTCAAACCACACCCTTTGAAAGCCTTGACCTGTGGCTCACCTCCCATGTATTAGTTGAGTACAAGTAAGGGGTGTCAAATGGGTGGATTTGGGGTGGGTATAATTGGGTTGGGTATATAAAACCCATTTACCCATTAAAACCCATTTAACTAATTGCTTCTAACCCAAATCTAACCCAACCCAATTATTATGGGTAAACTCTAACTTACTCAATTACCCAATTATCAAAATTACCAAAATGTCATTAAAGTGAAAACCCTAATTACCCAATTATCAAAATTACCAAAATGCCATTAAAGTGAAAACCTCAACACTTTTTTGGATTCCTTTTTCCACTCTCTCTAGTCTCTACTCTACTTTCTTAGAAAAAACAAAGAAAAAACAAAGAAAAAACTTTTCTTGGATCTAAAATTTCTTTTTCTTCTTCAGCAAAATCAAAAGATTAGGATTCTTTTTTTCTTCTTTAGCAAAATCAATAGCTGAATTTAGTTAAGAACCCAAATAGGATTCATGGGTTTGTCCCTAAACGAATAAAAACTGTGATTTTCCTTCGTTTTCTCAGCAACCAAACACAGCCTAAGACCTCTAATTATTAACCCCCCCAAAAAAAAAAAAAAAAACTAATCAAAGCCAAAAATTCCGATCTCAAAGCCAACCCAAACCAAGAAAGTCAACCATAGCCACAAAAGAAAAACTCAGGTAAGATCGGTGAAAGAAAGAAAAAACTCAGGCGAGATCGATGAGGAGTGGAGGAAGAAAGAAAAAAAATAAAAGGGAGAAGAGAGATTGACGCTAGGCAGGCGAGTTTGGTGAGGTGGGTAGGTGAGATTGACGAGGTGGGTGCAAGATCGACACTGGGTAGGCAAGATCAGCGAGGTGGGCACTTGACTCTATAGCCACCGACCCCATTCTCTCCGCCTTCCTCTCCCCATCCTTCTCCACCACTTCGTTCTCCTCTGTCGCCTTCTCCTCCATAGCATCGTGGTGGTTTCGAATGGAGAAGGTGGATATGGTTCCTAAGAAGTGAGACTCGGTGGTTTCAGTGCTGTGTTTGTCGTGCCTCATTATTCTCTGCGAGAGCTAAAGAGAGAAAGAGAGAGAGCAAGTGAGAGAGAGAAAAGTGTTTGGAGGCTGAGAAAATGAAGGAAAGTGAAACGTCTGAGGGTTTTTTTTTTTTTTTAAATATAAATTTTATGAGAAGGGCTGGGTTGAATTTGGATATATTTTTTTGTGGTTAAATGGGGTTCAAGGGTTTTTCGTTAAAACCCAATAATAATTGGGTTTAATTGGGTTGATGTCCATTTAACCCAACTAATAATTGGGTGGGTTTGGGTTCAGCTGGGTTTGGGTGAGCAAATGGGTTTGGGCTTACTTTGCCACCCCTAGGTACAAGTAGGTGGTGCCTTGGCCCTTTGTGCATGCTCCACTCTGTTTGAATTTGTTTCTTTCTAGCCTTCACACCATTTCTACTGTCTCTGTGTTTGTTTGATTCTGCTATATGTGTTAGTTGGTGTTTATCTTTTGTGGTGTGAAGGATGTGTGGGCTTTTGGGCTCATATTTTTTTGCCTTTTACCCTTTCTTACACTGGGCGTTGCTTGGGCGAAAGCCCTCATCTTCCTACCGAGCCCATGTTTTCCTTTTCTATGACCATGGACCTTTTGGTTACTGATCCTGTCATATCACTTCATCGTGCTTGCTGTAACTTTACCTCTCTTTTTATTTCTTGTTACCCCGTGGGCTTGTGAGCTAATGCTCTTGCCGTTCCAGCCCACTTCTTCATTAATCTTTTACTAAGCGCTTCCTTGGCCCACTTTTCACATCTTTGCCTCTTTTGGGCTTTATTAGCCAACATTCCCACTATGCCAACCCATTTTACTACTTTATTCGTCGCGCTTCTTTGGCCCATTTACTTCTTCTTCACCTCTTTTACTCCCATGGGCTTCTTGCTAGATTCTTTGGGCTTCCTCGGCCCAATTATCACATCTTTACCTCTTATTACTTTTTGGATTTATTGGTCATTAAGCCAACCCACTGAGTTTACTAATTTATTTTTCGAGCTTCCCCAACACATTTACTTCCTCTTTACTTCTTATTATTCCCATGGGCTTACTACTTAATTCCTTGGACTTTCTCGACTCATTTACCTCTTTTTATTCTTGTGGGCCTACTGGCCATTAATCCTACCATTTCAACCTACCCGGCCTATTTCCTTTTTCCATTACTGTTTTCTCCTTCTCACCTTCTCTATTGTTGGACTTCTTCTGCTATTGGGCCCTTTGTCAAAAATGGGCATCAACAATTATAAATAAATTCTAAACTTAAATCTTACACAGCCCATGTTTTGTTTTTTCCTCAAGTTACACAATTCAGCAATAGTTTAAAATAAATTTAAGTATTATTTATAAATTTAAATAAAAATTAAAAGGAAAAAGGATGCACAGATTTTCTATCATCTATAAGCTTAAACTTCTTAATTATAGCATATGTTTTCAATATAACACAATAAATAAAAATATTAAAAACCATAAAAATAAAATAAAAATATTAAAAGGAAAAATGATGCATCAATTCTATCATCTATAAGTTTATACTTCTTAATTATAGCATGTGTTCTCAACTATAACTGAAATAAAATAATACAATAAATAAAAATATTAAAAGGAAAAAGGATGCACCAATTCTATCATTTATAAGTTTAAACTTCTTAATTATAACATGTGTTTTCAATTCCAACCGAACCCAATAATTATTAATTTTTTAATAAACCTTATAATTTGTAAATTTTTAGTGGCTTGTGGATTTAGCAATTGTAAACCCCCCCCCCCCCCCCCAAAAAAAAAAAAAAAACCATACCTTGAAGAAAACTTACATACCTTTTTTGCACTTCATTGTCTATGGATGTAGCAAACTTCAACTGTCTATAGATGTAGCACTCAAAGAACCTTCCTTATTTAATATATAAATCACCAATTCCTTTTAAAAAAATAAAAGTACTTTTTTTTTTTTATAAATACTATGCAAATAAGTTATTGAAAACTACAAGTTACCCAAATAAACTTTTATACTGATAGTAGTTCTTTCAATTTTTTCTATAAAGTAATATGGGTTCTCTTCTGTAATGATCATCACCCCAAAACATTAATTGATTTTTAGTATAGGCTGGGTTTAATTAACAAATCTTTTAATTGGAACTCATTGTTGTAATTATTTTAACTAGTGAAAATGAATTATTTTAATTAGTAAGAACCGTAATAACATTTGTAGGTTTGGATTTTAAAATTTTGAATTATTTTAACTAGTTGTGGGTTTGGATAAGAACCAATAATAACATACCATTTAAGATTTGTTGCAAATATATTGTGACTAGGGGCGTTAGTGATGTAGTTTTGAGCCATTTTTAACACTACACTTTGCGGTGTGGTTTAGCCAAAACTATAACCGCACCACACTTCATTTTTTAGGCCACATGTGCAGTGTGATGTATAAGATACGGTTTGAATGGTTTGAAACCGATATATTTTTCAAATTTTGGGCTTTTCTTGTCCAGCCCAAAACTGGTTTTTCCCTTTATTTTGAGCTAAGTTTTAAATTATTGAACTAGTTTTCTTTATTTTGGACTGACTTTCCTAATTAACACTTGCTAAGGTTATTAAACTTTTTTTTTTCCTGAAAACTAAGGTTATTAAACTATTAATAATATATTTAATATTAAAAAAATAAATATATTAATATATAGAAAGGGTGCGGTGTGGTGCAGTTTATGCGGTTTTCTTATTATAGAACTACAAATTGCACCGCACCATGCAGTGCGGTGCAGTTATGCCATTTTGCGGGTGGTTTTGGTGTGATTTTTGCGATTTGGTGAACACCCCTAATTGTGACATAGCATTACTTAAAAATTTTCAAAATCATTTAAAATATATTAAAGTGGTTTTTGTTATATAAAAAAAATAATGAGATGAAAATTTTTATTGGAATCATTATTATGGTAATTTTATTATTCACAAATCACATAAAAACTCACATATAAAAAAATAGGCTAAATTGTAACTCTACTCCTAAAGTTTGGGGTATTTGAAATTTACTTCTTGAAACTCTATTTCGTTTATATTAGCAGTCTTTCTATTAATATTAGTTTATCCAATAAAATGATGTCATGTTTTTTTTTTAATGTCATTTCATTTTTAATTATTTAATTATTCAATTTTTTTAGGTTACAAAAATAATATTGTATCAATTTATTAGATAAACTAAATACGCGTGACAAATGCCATAATAATGATTGTTAGAGCATTCATATTGGGTCTTACAAATGCCATATGTTGGTTCAATTTAGCATAAGAGCCCCAAAACCCCATTACCTGGTCTTACAAAGTCTTACAATAGCAAAAAAATTTGCAATTGTGCTACAATGCCATCCTAAATGTATAATGGCACTATAGCAAGCTTGTATAAATTATTATTATTATTATTATTACTATATTCTCTCTTTTCTCTCTCTATTTATCACTTTTTTCTCTCTTTCTTTCATTTTCTTCGTCTTCCTTCTCTTCTCTCTCACTCTGGTTCTTGGTTTGCTATCTCCCCTCCTGAAACCCAAAATCCCGTGTGGTTGTGGCAGCAACGGAGGTAGGCATGGGCATGGGTTGTCATCGATGGTGGCGGCGTGGGTTTCCCTCTTTGTCTCCCTCTTCATCTTCCTCTCTCTTTCTCTGATCTCCCACCCCTTTCTTTCTTTCTTAAACTAACGAAACAACTCCCAGCTAACAATTCAATCCTTGGAAACATGATCTAATTAATATAATATAAAGATACAATGAAAAACTCTAAAGAATTGGGTTGAACAAATTTATCAAAAATAGATTTTGGTTGAACAAGGTGGGTCTGTTCTCAAAACTCCCATGGCTTGCTTATTGAGTAGGTTTCTGTTTCGCATGGCTGAAAGTGACGTTCATTATACCATGGGTCCATTTGGAAACAACTTATTTTTGCTGAAACTGAAAAATGAAAACTGGAAACTGAAAACATTGCAACAAAATAATTTTTAAATGTGTAAATAATACCGTGGGACCCATTTTTAATATTTTTTTAACGCATGAACATTGCTGCTACAGTGCATGAACAGTGATAATTGTCTCCTGCACAGTAAATCCATGTGATTTTACTGTTCATGCGCTGAAAAAAAAAAAAAGGAAGGAAACGTGAAATAGAAAACGTAGACGCACAATAATCTCTATCCAAACCGGCACTAAGTACTTATTAATAAAGAAATGATTTCAATAGTCATTAACAATTCAATAATAACACTAATATTCATCCAAAAACTAATAATTAAATTATATATCAAATAATGTTCTACACAATCAACGATCTAATATGAATGATCCTAACTTATTAGCCATCACAACTAAATCAACAAAGAGGCAAAAAAAAAAAAAAAACCTATCAATTTAACCATGAAAGATCTGCATCATCTATAACATCACCATTAATATTATCAACCTCTTCACCTAGTGTGTCATTCTCTATATCTTGTTCTTGAGAAACATATTCATATTCAGGAAGCTCATTAAGCTTGTCAAGATCAATCGGCCTTTACATCTCGAGCTTCTAAGGTATTGAATTTCTCCATCATCATTGTGTTCATTCTTACATACACCAAATCATCCAACATCCTAGGTGTCAGCCTATTTCTCTTCTTTGTTTGTGCTGCTTCAAATGCACTCCAATTACGTTCACATGAGGAAGAACTACAAGGTTGAATCAAAATTCGAATGGCATACTTTTTTAAAACAGGAAGACTATCTCCACAATAATCCCACCATATTACTTCAAATGAAGTAACAATTAATATGTACCTATAAATTAATAAAGAAATAATCTATATATATATATATATATATATATATATATATATAAAACCGAAGCCTCTGCTGGCACCACAATTTTCCACGTCAGAACAATATTTAAAAAATAAAAAATAAAAACATTATAACTCCTCAAAACCCTACAACCTTACCCCTCTCTCAAGTTAAGAAAGCATAATATTTAAAAAATAAAAAATATTATAACTCCTCAAAACCCTAGCAACCTTACCCCTCTCTCAAGTTAAGAAATATAAAGTCACGGTTTCTGCAAACTCTCTCTCTCCAAACGTAAATATCAAATTCAACCCCTCTAATTTCTCTTTATATTTTTTAGGCTTCTATAGAGATATAGTGAGTTATGTTGATTTTGTTTTGTGTGTGTGTGTGTGTATAGATGGTCATAATACTCTGGTATTTCAAGAGAAGTTTGTGTTTTCGTTAATTGAAGGCCTTAGAGAGATAAGTGTTGCAGTTTGGAACAGCAACACAGAAGACGATTTCATTGGCAGCAGAAAGTAATTACTTTGTCTCATATTTTTGTTTTTTGAATTGATTTTGTGTGCTTTTTAGACCCTTTTGGATCAATTTTGTTAATTGGGTGTTTTTTTTTTTGATAGGGTCCAATTGGGGAAGGTTCTTTCAAAGGGTTACGACGACCGCACTTGGTGTTGTATACTAATAGTGGGGGGGGGGGGGGTAAGTGCTATAAATTACTAACCCTTTTAAGTGCATAATTTGTTTCTAAAATTTAAGTGGATGGAGGGGTTTAAGTTTGCTCAAATTAACAGAATCTTCACATGTGCTTGTAGTGGAAAGGCTTTGATAGTTTTATTGAGTTAATTCAAAGTCTTGATATATTAATAAGTTCGGATTATATAGTAACACAATCAAATTAAATTTGTTGCTACCCGTAGAATACTGTGTGAAGAAGTTGTTACAATGCTCAAATTTTAAATTATTTTTGTTCGCCATTGAATATTCATATAATCAATTTCCAATTTAGTGTTCAAGAATTAAACCAAAAATCTAAATGGCTATCATAAAATATTATTATTAGTATGAATTTAATGAAGTTGCAGTGTTCAGGAATTAAACCAAAATTCTTTTAAATTATCTATAATATTTTGTCATTTGAAAATTTCTCTCTTTAATTTCAGTATATTGTGTTTCTTAAGCTATAGAGAGATTTTCTTTAGTTTTTGCAAACTCTCTCTCTCCAGATGTAGGAAGCCCTAAATGCACGGTATAGCAGTCAAGATCTACAACGCATGGTATAGATTTTAGTTTATAAAGTTCAGCTTTTGTAAGGTTAGTTTGTTTATATATTTTGATAGAGAAACATGTTCAATGTGGTACGGCTTAATAATCGCATTAATAGCCAATAGTTAATACCATTTGCAAATTCAATTCATGGAGTTGCAATTTTCATTAAATGTTTTATGGCTTGAAGCACTTGCATTTTAACAAATTGGACATGTCTTTAAAGTACTTTTATTTCTTTGGGAAAAAAAAAAAGAAAAAAAAAAAAAGGAGAGGATACGTTAAACTTGGCATCATCAACTTATAAGAGAGGATATGTTCTTAGATGGTAGGAATAGGACAAAATGGTTACACATTTGTTACGCCTGACTGCCAAAAATTTCTCATAAAGATGTATGCACATGATCTACTTTCCTTTACTTTTAGTGAAAGATTAAATGCACGCCAATGTTGAGATCAAACACTCTAAAAAAATAGTCTGTGCAATCATAAAATATTATTATTAGTATGAATTTTATGGAGTTGCGGAGTGCAGGAATTAAACCAAAATTCTTTTAAATTATCTATAATATTTTGTCCTCTGAAAATTTTCTCTCTTTAATTTTATTATGTTGTGTTTCTTAAGCTATAGAGAGATTTTCATCTTTATTTTAAATTTTATGGGATGTAAAGAGATCTTTGATTTCGTGAAATAATTTATACTCTCTCCTTCTTTGATTTGATTTACTTACTATCTTTGGCACTTGCCATCGTCAATTACTCAGGGCCACTCTTATGGACTAAATCAACTTATTCTCCAATCACCATCATTGATAAATGAGAAATCAAATCAAGGTTATAGTTTTTCTATTTGGTTGCTAGGGTTTTTGTTCATGAAATTGCTATTTTCTATTTAAAAATTGCACATGTAGATCAATATTTATATTTCTTAACTTGGCATTTTGCACCTATGGCTAAAATTTGTGTGGATCTTTGGAAGTTCAAAAATATTTTCTCCATTTACCATGGTTTTTCATTGAGTAATTTCTTTCTCTCTTACTCCTCTTGATGAGTTTTGTTTTTGACTAGAAGAAAGCTTTTTTGCTTTGTAGGTCATGCAACACCTGTCTCATTTTATTTGTCCTCACCACAAGGAAAACATCTAGGTAAGGCAAATAATCTATTTTAAAGTTTGAATGGAAATTACTAAGTACAAGAGGTAAATCTTTAAGGGATGAACTTAATTGTTTCTTATTTTCAATAATAAACCATTTTATTGCAATACTGGTAATTGTTTGAGAAATCCAACATGTTCATATCTATATAGAATAGAGAATAGTAGAAGCCAATTTTATTACAACTACTTAAATTGAGTTGACTTAATTCCGTACAATTACAAAGTATAGCATGAAAGATAATGGAATTAATTGTTGTAATTTTTATTTTCTTTCCATGTTTTGAATTTCCTCTATGTTATTATTACAACTGAGCAAAGATTGAGAAAGTAACATTACTACTCTAATTTGAAGTTTAATGCATCCTTCTCAAGTCATGGTCTTTATTTATATATTTGCAGTTTATATTTCTAACCGTTGATGAGAAATTAAGGCTCAGTTGTACAATATGTGTAAATTCTTCAGAAAGCTACTTTAAATAGTAAGTCAATGTGTCCCTTACATTTGGGTATTAGTTAAAATTGTTCTCAAATGATTGTACCAATAAAAGTGAATGTGTATACATTTTGTTTAACTATCCCGTGCATCGCACGGGTTAACGACTAGTTTATTTAAATATTAAAATTATAGTAAAGTAGTTGAGCTTACTAGGATGAGATGTTTTCAACATTGTCATTGCAATTTAAGTAAACAAGCTTGATAATTTCATGCGATAAAGTTGCATTTGTCCCATAAATTCTATCTTTTCTTCAGGAGCCACCAAATTCTCTAATATAAAACTTATTCCCTCTTTCATCTCACGATTCTCAGTAAAGGTCCCACTATACATGTAAGTCCCACATCCGTATATATTTCTCTTGATTGTTGCCACAACGTTTCTGAATTGCTTCTTTTGCCCTTTCCATTGCTTCATATAAGTACCCAACAGTTGACCCATCACTATCAACCAATCAAAAAACTCGAACCAATGGCTCCAAAACTAGTAGCACCTCATGTCCTTGACTCCAAAATTCTGTACTTTGAATTATATTAGTAGCTTCTCTGGCAATATCCTTTTTGCTATAATCTAATCCTCTTCGATCAGAAGATGCAACAAGTAACCGTAATTCGCTTTCAACATTCAAAATAGATTGGAGCATCAAGAAATTAGAAGCAAACCTAATTGTACGAGGATGTTTTAACTCCTTATTGTTTGTGTGTGCTCTTATGAGTGAGAGGATGATAGTGTGCTTATACATATATGCAACAATTGATTTTGCATCATCAATTACCTTTTGCACCCAATTAACTTCCTCACATATATCCTTCAAAAGCAATTGAATCCCATGAGCAACACATCGAGTTTTGTACCAATAAGCATGTCTCCAGCTGACTTTAAATTTGTGGCGTTATCAGTGATAAACTGAACAACATGATTAGGCCCAATTTCTTCAATTACTGCAGAGATAATCTGTTTGAGAAAAAAACCCAGTTTTTCTCTCTTGAGAAACGTCAATTGAACGCATAAATATTGCTCCTCCAGGAGAATATGCAATAATGTTAATAAAAGCTCTTTGTTTCATGTCACTCCATATGTCTGACATAACGAGTACAGCCAGTTGTAACCCAAGACTTTTTAACATTTGATATATATTCTTCAATTTCTATCCTTGAATTTGGAATTAACTTCGTTCGAAGAGTTGAATAAGAGGGTAACTTGTATCCATGACCATATTTAGCAACACCTTGCACAAAGCGAATAAAGGCTGGTGTTTGAACAACATTAAATGATATGTTATTCAATATAACATGTTGGGTAAGCAATTTGTCCACTGCACTCTTATCTTTCTTTTTGCACATCCCTAAAATGGTGGTTTGATGCAAATCATTGGATATTGAAGTTGACATTTTTTTGCTCTGTTCCACGTTGCTTGAATTTGGGGTAATTAAGCTTTTTACTATGCCCTCCAATTGCTAAACAAGCTTCAGCTTGTACATCATCAGGAACTTTTGTACAAATATCAATATCATGACCTTTAACTCCTGCTAACTGCTAAGTGTGATTTAATTCTTGAAGCACCTCTAGCAAAATCTCATTCACAGAAATTACACTTGAAACGACCATCTAACTCCTCAACATACTCCCAAAAGTGATCTTTCTTTCTAACCATATTTCTTTTTCTTATAATAAATACATAATGAATATAACATGATTAGAATTAAATATATCAAATTTTGATTTCTTTTAGACTTTTACTATTCAATCATTTGATAGCTTACCTTTTCTGTTGAGACATTGACAACTTACTAGTTGCTAGCATATTACAAATATTTATACTGTATAATATATACCTATATATATATATATATATATATATAACTGATTAAGTAGAATGTAAAATTAAATCATAACTATATTATAATAAGGAAGATTCAAATACAATGGTATAATGGAAACATCCATCCTTCGAGGGGCCTCTGCCAAGGTGACCCTCTTTCCCTGAGCCTTTTCCTTCTTTGTGCTGAAGGTCTCTCAGCTCTTGTTCACCAGGCTGCTAGGAATAAGCTCATCACAGGCATCTCCATTACTAGGGGTTGCCCAAAGTTGACCCACCTTTTCTTTGCCGATGACAGCATACCTTTTGTAAAGCAGCGTTGGAAGAATGCCACTTTCTAAGATCAACTTTGATGGAATATAAAGAAGCTTCAGGACAAAAAGTAAACACGGACAAATCCTTTATCTTCTTTAGTCCTAACACAGCCCAAGAAACTAGAGATGAGATTTTTAATATCCTTGGCCCTGTGCAGAATTCGAGACATACTAAATATCTTGGTCTCCCCTTACTTGTTGGCAGGTCAAAAAAGCAAGTCTTTGCAATCTTAAAGGAGAGGGTTGGTCAAAAGCTTGCGGGTTGGAAATGTAAGCTTCTTTCTATGGGTGGGAAAGAAATTCTTATCAAAGCAGTGGCATAAGCTATTCCAACATATACTATGAGTTGCTTTCTACTTCCTCAAGGCCTATGTGATGATATGGGAAGAATGATGAAAAACTGTTGGTGGGGCCAAAGGCAGCAGGAAACAAAATTGGGTGGGGTTAGTTGGAAGAGGATGTGCAATCCTAAGGCAAGAGGTGGGTTGGGGTTCAGGAATTTGAAAGCTTTTAATCTGGCCATGCTGGCCAAGCAGGCTTGGAGAATTCTCAATAACCCAAGCTTGTTGGTTGCAAGAGTGCTTAAAGCCTGATACTTCCCCACAGGTAATTTATTAAATGCTAAGCTTGGTTCTCTCCCTTCTTATTCCTGGAGGAGCATTCACAGCAGCTTAGAAGTTATAAGGTAGGGAACCTGGTGGGGAGTGGGTAATGGGAAGCAAATCCATATATGGGAGGATAGATGGCTCCCAACGCCTTCCACCTATAAAGTCATCTCTCCCCAGATCCAAAATTTTGAATTTCCTATGGTTTCCTCTCTCATTGATCCAAACACTAGATGGTGGAAAGCAGAAGTTCTTCATGCCACTTTTCTTCCATTTGAGGTGGATACCATTCTAAGGATTCCGCTAAGCTATAATTTGCCAGAAGATAAGCTTATATGAATTGGAAAAAGGAAAGGTGAATTTTCGGTGAAAAGTGCATATCATGTTGCCCATAGTATGGTTAATGCTTTTGAAGAGGGTGAAAGCTCTTCTGGGGATCCTTATAGACAGCTTTGGCAGAATTTATGGCATCTAAACCTCCTGGCAAAAATTAAAATTTTTGCCTAGAGGGCTTGTGTCAATGGTTTGCCCACCTATGATAATATAAGCAAAAGAGGGATCAATTGTAGTAATGCATGCCCCGTTTGTGGTTTGGAACCTGAGGATATAAATCATGCTCTCCTCTATTGTGAGACGGCCTCCCTAGTATGTAGCTTATGGCCAGATTATCCCAGACCTCCTCAAGGTCACCATTGGTCATTCTTAGACATGGCCTTGCACTTAAATCATTCTAATGCCTCACAAGCCCTGGACTTGTTTTTTTTACTATCATGGGCCATTTGGTCTAACAGAAACAAATTAGTGCACAATGATTCTCCACTTTCGCCACCTCAGGTTTGGACTTTGGCAAACAGTTCCTTAGTGGACTTCAAAAATGCTGCTGCTACCTTAGACATCCTTCCCCCAAGGCATTCTCAAAACAGATGGGAGGCTCCTCCTCAGGGTGTTTTCAAAGTTAACGTTGATGGTGCTACATCTAACCAAGGAAGAAATGCCAACATTGGAGTGATCATTAGGGATTGCTTTGGTCATGTTGTAGCAACTCTTAGTAAATACCTTCCAAGTCGGTTCGTTGTTAGCTATGGAGCAGGGCCTTTTACTTGCTTGGGAGTTGCATTTGCCTCGGGTTATTTTAGAGAGTGATGCCCTCACTGTGATCCAAGCCTTGAATGATAACTCTACCAGAAGTGAGTTAAGCCATATATTACAAGGAATTCAGCTTGTGTGTGATTCCTTTGAGTTTTGCATTTTTAAGCATGTAAGTAGAGACTTTAATGTAGTTGCACATGAGTTGGCTCAGTTGTCTCGGAGTGAGGAATCTACTCGCTTGTGGAATGGAGTTCCTCCCCTTGCTGTTTCTATGCTTGTCCATAGCGACTCTTTGTATCTGGCCTAGGGGCCTTTTGTTTTTATGATATATAACTTCCTTTTCAAAAAAAAAAAAAAAGAGATTTTTAAAAAAATAATAATAATTAAGCATAAAATGTAGATCGCACTTACAGTAACAGTGGTGTTGGATGGTTAGATGCACGAGACAAAGCCTTAAAGGCTTCCCATTGGAAAATTCTATCATATTCTATTTTACCATCTCCAAAAGCTACTTTATCAATTATACCATACCATTTTACAATACACCCAACATCCTAACTTTTATTTTATCATACAAAACATTAAAATAATATATCCATACAATAAAATAATATATCCCAAAACCATATCTATTATCTCCCATCTCTCTCCTCTCTCTAATTTTTGTCTCTCTTTCACTAAAACAACCTACTACCTGCTGTCACCACCTACTGCCACCACCTCCACCATGAACAAACCCAAAAGGGCTACCGAAACTCAAACAAACCACACTTGCCTCACAACCCATCACCCATCACCCATCACCGCCAAAACAAAACCCACAAATGACCAACTAAACCCAACAAAAACAAACCCACACCAATCCAATAATATCACCACAATCGGAACTAAATAAGACCCACAATTGAAGAACAAAACCCAGCAAAATCGAATCCACACCAATCCAACAATATCATTGAAATCAACACCAAACAAAACCCATAAATGACGAACAAATTGAAACCACAAATTGAAACAACAATATCACCACAAATCGGAACCCACGCTGATCGCTGATCCACCTCAACCACCACCAATCCATAAAAACCACAACCATCGTACCAAGGAATGATGAAACCCAGCCACCTACACCACCAAAAATGAAACCCATCCATTGATCCATGAAACCCATACCACCAAAAATGAAACCCACACCATGGAAGATGAAACCCACACCACGGAAGATGAAACCCAGCCATTGATCCATGAGTCCCACATCACATCTCCACCATGGAGGCTTGATTCAAGGGAAGATAGAGAGGAAAAAAAAAGCAAAAAGAGGTGAGAGAGAAAGAAAGGGAAGAGAGACTAGATAGGAGTGAGGAAGACGAAGAGGGAGATGAAAAAGGAGGAAAGAGTCTGAAGTGGAGAGGAGATGAGACAATGAAGAGAGAAAGAGGCAGATATTCGTTTAGTAGGGAGTAAAAAAATATTATTTAGGTTTACAATTGTGCTATAGTATAGTCTTACATTTAGGACAGTACTGTAACACAATTGCAAGATTTTGCAAGACTAGATGATGGAGATTTTTGAGAGACAAATACTAAATAGAGGCAACATATGGAATTTACCATTCCCATTGTGAATGCTCTTAAAGGCTCAACTGAAATTCTCCTAGTATAGTAGAATGGAGGATAGCTTTTTGTGTATAACCTTCACAATTGAGTATAATAGGCTATAGCCTATGCCTACACGTAAACCTTGGGTTTTGGCAACTTTTGGCAGCTTTATTGTTATCACTTATCAGTTTATCAATATACTCATAGGATATATTCAGATATTAGTCTATTTAATATGCTAAGGGATTGAGATTAGTCTGGCGACTTGAGCTAATTATCATTTTATCACTTACCTTTATAGCTTTTATCCTTTACTTTAGTTTTTTAATTATTTTTTTATGTTAGTGTTTCAGTCTACGTTTCTTACGTAGTTCGTATATCATAGCAACTAAACTCCTCATTTCAATAAAACACATTATTTATTGTAACTTTGGAATGAAAATGTTAAATGGAAGTCATTTTGTTTGTCACGTATGCACGCGAATGTTTCGCGTAATATACGCGTAAAAACTAACTAGGGGTAGTATAAATTATTTTAATGAGTGGTGTATTCTGTATATATATATAACTGAAACCTCTGAACCTCTCACAATTTTCCACGTCAGCACAATATTAAAAAAAAAAAAAACACAAAAAGAAAAACTTTTTTGAAACAGAAAAAAAAAAAAAAAAAAAATCTTTTCCAAAACCAGATAAATGCGAAACCAAAAAAATAAATAAATAAATAAATGCACAAAAAATCTCTTCCAAAACCTGATAAATGCAAAACCAGCCTTCTTCTTCCTCCAAAACATAGACCCATGCTCTGCCGTTCCTCTCTCTTCTCTATTTATCTACCCTCTCCTTCCCCAAAACCCAACACTGAAAATAAACTTCACCAAGAAGCCATCCCCACACTGTCAATTCCGAAATTGAAAGAAGGCATAACCGATCTTTCCATGGTGCTACTCACAAGGACTGATCTCCACCTTTGAGCGCTGACGACAGCCATCAAAACTGACCCATTATACTGCGGCTGAATTTATTCAGCCCATTGTATATTTGAATTATGTCGGTCGGCAAAGGTAACTAAAATTGATTTGGAATTCATAACCCTATATTATATTATGATTAGGAATCCATAACCCTAACCAAATTTGATTAGGAATCCATAACCCTATATTATATTATAAATAATATTTTTTTAGGGATTATTTGTTACAATGCAACTCACGGCTGAAAATTTGTATTTTTCATTCTCTCTTCTGAAATTTTTTTGCTCGCTTTATAATTTTGAATTTTTATTGCTCTCATTATAATTCTGATTTTCTATTCAGTTTTTTTGGATTTAATTTTGTGAATTTTTATCTGGGTTCATGTGGCTACCACTCAAAAACTTGATTTTAGTGTATAGTTTGTGGATTTAAATTCGAAATTCATAAGGAATTTTAATTTCTAATTCTTTGAGATTGTGTATTTGAAAATTTTTTTTTATGATTCATATGTTAGATATTGGGTTTGGAAAAATTATATCTCCGTGTTATGACCATGATGCACCTAGCTGGCTAAGCTATTTCATTTTAGCTAACCACTAGATAGTGTAAAATAAATTCATATTTCTCATGCCTGTTTCAATTCTTATGGTCCATGAATGCAATAATTTTTATGGAATACCAATAACAGTATACCATTATGTCGGGGCCTCTTATGGGTGCAACAAAAGTAACACTATCAAGGAAAAGGCCTTTCCAGTACTCACACCCTGAGATGAATAGTCCCCTATGGAAAACAACGCAATAGGATCAAAGATCATAAAAGGTAAGATTTAAGCTCAGAATAAAAACCTGGCATGCCTCTAGTTGAACTTGGAAGTCTTCTTGAAGACAAAACTGCAATTCATGTCACCAAAAATTTATGATTCATATGTTAGATATTGTGATTGGTATTGATGGTGAGATGGGTTTATATAGTAGATGAAAGTTCAAATAGTATACAAACACCCTTGAACGTTTAGACCCCCAATTTGCAAATTAACCAATTCAAGTTTTATGTCAAACAACTAGTGTACGGAAAATGAACAAAAGCTATAGAACAGAATTGGAAAACAATCTAAGACAAATTAAAATCACAACCCACAGCAGATAATAAAAGGCAAAGATAAAAGGGAAGGAAGATGCAAACATAAGGACAACACGCGATGTGTTATCGAAGAGGAAACCGAAGCCCTCGGCGTAAAACCTCTCCACGGCCCGCCAAGCGGTCAATAATCCACTAGAAAATGTAGTTGGGATACATGAACTGCAATAGACCCTCCAAGCCTAATCTACCCAATGTACCTAAGCCCTCCAAGCTTTTTGCTCCAACGAGGTTGAGCCAAACTTTTTTCTTTTCTAGCTTACCGAATTCCACTATAATCCATAGCATCTGCCATCCTTGGCATCTTCCAATGCTTCCCATAGCTCCAAAAACACTCAACACTCTAAATGGGTGTGGATAGTGTTTGGATAGAAATCTCCTCTCAATAGGTATGACAATGAGAGAGGGAATGAGAAGAGACTACAAAGATTTCTCTCTAAGAATAAGTAACTCTCTCTAATTAAGTGGGTGTTTTGAAGAAACCTCTCTTAGGGTTTTTCTTTCTGAATGGCCACACATATTTTATGGGAATGAGGGGTATTTATATTGGTGTGAGAATGGAATGCGAAGAGTCAGATTTTCCAAAATAGGGTTAGCTGGCGACTTGATCTCGCGACTTGACTGAGTCGCGAGTTCAAGCTGTGAGCTAACTGAATGGCCAGTCTGGATTTTTGTCCTGTAGTGCCCCAGCTGGCATGACTGTTTAGCTCCCCTGCATGCTCTGCGCGTGTGCAACTTTTGGCAGCTTGCAAGCCGCGAGCCTCCCACGAGATCCAGCTGCGAGTCCCTGCTTTACTGCACAGTCTTAAGCATTTCTTCACACTCTCTCACACACTTCCCTTACATAATTCCCACCTAAATACAGGGTTTCTAAGTGCTGTATTATAAGCAAATCTGTCACGGAATAAAGCCAACATATGGTTGATTAAATTCAACCTTACAGTAGAAAACAACATTTAGATAGTTTTGGTAATAGTTGATAGTATTGTACAAATGTTTTTTTTTTTTTTTTTTTTGGTTGCACAATTGTAACAATGATTTACCATATTGATTATTAGTCTCTAAATTGGTGTCACTTTGGAGCTTTAGGGGCCTCTGTTGGGTTGCTATTGCTGTGGACTAGAAGAGTAGAAGAAAAATTTGATGGGGCTATGGGAAATTATTTAGTTTATGTAAGTTTCGATGTGTGGATGATCAATACAAGTCGGTGTTTCAAATGCCTATTGAAAGGGAAGAATGTTGAGATGACGAATCAAATTAAATAGATGACGGGTCCATTTGGATGAGCTTGACTGATCAGGATAGGTGGGCTGGAAGTAGATGGATACAATATGGACAGACCAGGGTGGATGGATTAGGGTGGACGGACCAATAGGCCACGTAGCACTAATTTGGTCATTATGTGGTCTCCAAGGAATCTTAAATGGAAATGACTTGTGTCTCACGATAAACCCTAGTCCATAGAATTCCAATGCGAATAGGATTCTAATATGAAGAAGATTCTGGAAAATATGCCCATTAATGAGTATCTTCCCTATATGGAAAAGACTTGCTGCGCAAGCATAGGAGTTTGGTTCTACACTACTATAAAAACCCCAAAACCCTCACAAACCAAGGTATGCATAATTTACCCCTCTCTAGCACTCTAGAGTTGTGAGAATAGTTCTAACTTGACCTTCAGAGGGTATTTGGCTGGCACCAAAATGGTGCTCTCTTCTAGGTCCTCTCTTTTTGTTGTGCGGGTCTTGCTTTGAGTGTGCAAGGACTGTGTGGCTCACTGGTGATTTTTCGGCATTATCAATTGGTGCCATATGTGGGAAAGACTACGACTTGTAAGCCATACAAATGCTACCCGGACAAAGAGTTGCATGGTACTTACTCACTCGATGGCAACCACCAATAACGTTCAAGGAGACGAGTCACGACCTACTGCCCTGGAGAGATAGGTCCAAACCCTTACAGCGGCAGTGGAACGCCTCACTAGACAAAACCAAACCCTAGAGGAACAGTTATGATAGAAGAACATAGCAATGGGAAACCAAGAAGAAGATCAAGAAGGTACTAGTGCTAATCGAAGGAACTAGGAGGGGCCGGAGGGTAGTAACGCCCCGAATAGATCGGATAGACAGGACATGAGCCATCCATTCGTTGCTGATACGGCCCCGCCCCACATCATCGAGGAGATGTAGATGATGAAAGAATGGATGGAGTGCATGATGAGTGCACTCAAGGGAAGAGTTTCCAGTGATCTCAATGATCTGATCCACCAAATGGATTCACCATTCACCATATCTGTCAACTCCCTCCCCTTTCCTCCAAAGTTTTGTATGCCATAAGTGAAAAATTACGATGGAAATAAGGACCCGCTAGATCACTTGGAGTTTTTCAAGGCCCTGATGCACCTTCAGTGGATACCGGACGAGATCATGTGCAAGGCCTTCCCCACCACGTTGAAGGTGCCTGCAAGGATATGGTTCAGTAGGCTAACGCCCAACTCTATTAGTTCCTTCAAGAAGTTGAGTGCCCAATTCGCATCGCACTTCATCAGGGGACATAGGTATAAGAAATCTACTATATGCCTGATGAATATTAAGCAGTGGGAGGATGAGACGTTGAGGTCTTACATAACCCGTTTTAATAAGGAAGCACTCTCGATCAACGAAGCTGACGATAAGATCCTCTTAGCAACCTTCACGAACGGATTGCGAAAGGGTAAATTCTTATTCTCCTTATACAAGAATGACCAGAAAACCATGTTAGATGTGCTTCATAGGGCCACTAAGTACATGAATACTGAAGATACGCTACAGGCACGTGAAGAAAAACCCAAGAAGAGAGAGACGCAGGAGGAAGCCTGGTAGGATAGGGGTAGGAAGATAGCTAGAACAGGAGAAAAAAGAGATGATCAACGATCCAGGCCCTCGACAGGGAGGTTTACAAACTTCACCCCCCTGAATACCCCAATTAATCAAGTCCTGATGCAGATCAAAGATGAAGGAACCTTAACTTTCCTCGATAAGTTGAAGGGCGATCCCAGTAAGAGGCCTAGGGATAAATATTGCCGTTTCCACCAAGTCCACGACCATAATACGTCTGATAGCTATGACTTGAAGTAACAAATAGAAGCCCTCATTAGACAAGGAAAATTGCAAAAGTTTGTTGGCAAAGAAGGAACATAACAAAACCAAGGAGCACCAGCCTGAAGAGAAAACGAGCGACCTAGGCCACCCATGAGAGATATAAGGATGATCACAGGGGGCAGCGCTTCTAGTTCCTCTAAAAAGGCACGTAAGGCATACCTACGGATGGTTCAAACATTTAGTTAACGAGGTATGCCCCGAAGATGGCATGGGTTGACAATCCCATCATTGGGTTAATAGAGAAAGATGCCCGACGTCTCCACCACACACACGATGATGCACTCGTAGTCAGTATGCGGGTAGGAGATTACAATACCTACAGGGTGCTGGTAGATAATAGAAGCTCCGCAGATATTTTGTACTATCCGGTTTTTCAGCAAATGAGAGTAGAAAAGGAACGATTAATCCTAGTAAGTGCTCTGCTCGTAGGTTTTGGAGGAATAAGGGTGTACCCATTAGGTGCAGTCACCCTACCGATAATAATCAGAGATTACCCTCAGCAGATCATGAAGGACGTGACCTTCCTAGTCGTTGATTGCTCATTTGCATACAATGCCATATTGGGGCATCCTACTTTGAATTCATGGAAGGCTATGACATCAACCTACCATTTGATGATCAAATTCCCCACTGAGTATGGGGTAGGAGAAGTGAGAGGCGATCAGGTAGCAGCGCGTGAATGCTACATTGCGATGTTGGAAATGGATGACCACCAACAAACCATGTGCATAGAGGAACAACGGGTAGTAGAGCCTATGGAAGAACTAGAGAAAGTAACCCTTGACGACTCTAAACCTGAGTAGACGACTAGAGTGGGTACATTAGCTAGACAGTCGGTTTGAAATGAGCTCATGGTGTTTCTAAAGGAGAATCAGGATGTATTCACTTGGAGTCACGAGGACATGCCAGGGATTGACGCTTCAATCATAGTTCACAGATTGAATGTGTCACCCTTATCCTCTTCGATCCGACAAAAGAAGGGCGTGTTCATTCGAGAGCGAGATAAAGTAATAGCGGAGGAAGTTCGGAAGTTGTTAGGAGCATATTTCATTCGAGAAGTATACTACCCGGACTGGTTGGCAAATGTGGTTATGGTCAAAAAGGCCAATGGAAAGTGAAAGATGTGTGTATAACTTCACAGACCTCAATAGAGCCTGCCCAAAGGACAGTTACCCACTTCCACGAGTAGATACCTTGGTAGACTCGACCACGAGACATCAGCTGCCAAGCTTCATGGATGCGTTCTCTAGATACAACCAGATCAAACTGGATGAGGCTGACCAAGAAAAGACTTCCTTTGTTACAAGCCAAGGACTCTTATGCTTCAAAGTAATGCCATTCGGGCTCAATAATGCTGAGGCGACATATCAAAGATTAATGAATAAGATGTTCGCATAATAGATAGGGAGTAATGTTGAAGTTTATGTAGATGACATGCTGGTGAAAAGCCTGCAAGAAGACGAACACATGAGCGATCTCCAAGAGACCTTCAACACCCTTCAGGCGTACAACATAAAGTTAAACCTAAGCAAATGTGTGTTCGGTGTGACAACAGGAAAATTCTTTGGATTCATGGTATCCCAAAGAGGTATCGAAGTCAACCCAGAAAAAGTATGAGCTATAATGGACTTAGCCCCACTGAAGACGGTCAAAGAGGTGCAGAGCCTGAACAACAAGATAGCGGCATTGAACAGGTTCGTCTCAAGGGCGACAGATAAATGCCTACCCTTCTTCCATGTGTTGAAAAGATCTTTTGAATGGACAGGCGAATGCCAGCAGGCATTTGAGAATCTTAAGTTGTATCTCTCGACCCTCCTTTACTCAGTCCATCCAAACCAGGAGAAGAACACTATCTGTATTTAGCCGTCTCGCAAGTAGCGGTCAGCATAGCTTTGATAAGGGAAGAGGACGGGTTACAGAGACCCGTTTACTTTACAAGACAAGGGTTTCGAGGAGCAGAAGAAAGGTATCCTCAAGTGGAAAAGCTGGCGTTCACGTTAGTGACCACAGCACGGAAACTCAAGCCGTATTTCCAAGCCCATACTATTGTTGTCTTGACAGATAAGCCTTTGAGAAGAGCCATAAGTAGCCCCGAAGCTGTAGGATGGATGGCATTATGGGTAGTCGAGTTGAGCAGATTCGATATATGATACCGTCCACGTACTGCTATAAAGGGGCAGGTGGTAGCTGACTTCATCGCCAAGTTCACGCTCACAGAAGGCAGGGGCAGAAGTAGTTCCATAATGGAGCGTCCATACAGATGGATTTTCAAATAGGGAAGCTGGAGGAGAAGGTGTGGTACTCTACATCCTGGAAGGAGATAAGATCGAGTGCATGATCCGCCTGGACTTTCCTACGACTAACAATAAAGCAGAATACGAAGCTTTAGTGGTAGGATTGGACCTCGCAAAAGCAGCAGGAGTTGAGAACATGGTCGTATACTGCGATTCCCAAGTCATCACCAATCAGGTTAACGGTGACTATGAATGCAAGAACGAAAGAATGAAGAAGTACCTCGAAGAGGTGAGGGGTCGAATCAACAGTTTATAAATCAAATTTGTCCAAATCCCAAGGGAGGAGAACGAATGCGCTAACTGCCTACCAAAGGCCACCTTAGCAGAATACATGCTCGTCCCCGATTAGGTACTATCCTTTGTACAAACTTCTTCACTTATAGATGAAGTAATGAGTATGAAGGAGATAGGTAAAGAGAACAACTAGATCATGCCTTTAGTCTCCTACCTAAAGGACAGCATGCTACTGGTTAGGAAGGACGCTGCAAGAAAATTGAAGGTTCGAGCATCACGTTTTGTTCTGATAAAAGAAGTCCTATACAAAAAAGGATTCTCCCAACTATACCTAAGGTGTTTGGGACCCGAGGAGGCAAACTACGTCATGAGAGAGGTCCACGAGGGAATCTGCGGGAATCACTAGGGGGCACGATCGCTGGTGAACAAACTGATTCGCGCGGGATACTACTGGCCTACTATGCCGAAGGATGCACTATGCAGAAGGATGTGTAGATTTACATCAAAGCCTACGACAAGTGCTAGAGATTCGGTAACTTCATCAGATAGCCTTCGAAAAAACTCACACCTATGATAGCCCCATGGCCGCTCGCTTAATAGGGATTAGACATCATGGGCCCCTTCCTAACTCCAATCAGGCAGTTAAAGTTCCTAGTAGTTGGCATCGACTACTTCACCAAAGGAGTGGAAGTAGAAGCCTTAGCCACCATCACAGAGAAGAACATCCAAAGTTTTGTCTGGAAGAACATTATTTGTAGGTATGGGATACCCAGGGTGCTTGTTTTTAACAACGGAAAGCAGTTCGACAATAGCGTGTTTCGAGATTTCTACTCAAAGCTAGGGATCAAGAACCACTACTCGTCACCTGCTCATCCACAAGCCAATGGACAGGTTGAAGTTACGAACCGATCCTTGCTCAAAATCATCAAGACTCGGCTCGAGGGGGCAAAGGGCATATGGCCGGAGGAACTACCTAGTGTTTTGTAGGCATACAGAACAACAATAAGGACACCCACAGGGGAAACGCCATTCCAACTAGCATATGGGAGCAAGGCAGTCATCCCAGCAGAAGTAGGACTCACAAGCTACCAGGTGGACAACATTAGGTGGATGATAGCTGCAACATCCATAGAATGTCGAGCATCTACGAAAGTACTACAAGTAAGAATGACGGCATGGAAAGCAATACTCGACGGATCCTCATTTCATTCAAGTTTTGCTAAGTTTTTAAGTTAATTATTGCTACATTTTCCTGTTTCCTAGTTTTAACCACATAGACAATTTATTTTTGCTTTTAAGCATCATTTTTAAACTTCTTTTTTTTTCAAAGAACTACTTTTTGGCTTAATAATAAGAGGAATTATTCAGATATGATTGATGTGCTTTCTATGGAATTTTATTAAGTCCATAAAGTGGATGACCCATCCAAGAAGGATGGAAATTTTATTAAGTCCATAAAGTGGACAACCCATCCAAGAAGGGTGGAAATTTTATAAAGTCCATAAAGTGGACGACCCATCCAAGAAGGGTGGAAATTTCATGTAGTCCAAAAAGTGGACGATCCATCTAAGAATGGTGGAAAATTTAGTCCATCCAATAAGGACAGAAATTCTATGAAGTCCACAAAGTGGACGATTCATCCAAGACAGGTGGAAACTTTATTTAATCCATAAAATGGACGGTTCATCCCTAGAGGATCGAAATGTGTCCATAGAATAGACGGATAAAAGTGTTATTATCCATAAAAGTGGATGAATAACCCATCCAAAAAATGAGCGGATCGGACATAAAGACAGGTCAATATTGATCTTCAATTAGTGGATAGGTCTAACTTAAGGACGGATCCAACTTAAGATCAAACCCAACTTAATAAACATTCACTGCCCATGAGTGGACAAACTCTTCCTAAAATGAATAATAAAGAATCAATCCTTACAATGGACAAATCCAACATATGGTTTAATCAAAAGCTTCCAAGACCACGAATGGACGAACTAGTCTTGTCATGTGAATACATCCATGTAAGATAAAGTAAAAATAAAAGCCCGTCATAGAGGATGAATCTGAATCAGCTGAATCAAATGTGATCACTAAGCGGACGGGTTTATCCTAGAGGACGGATCCCCAGTGAAGACAGTTATAAAAAGTTGCTATATCAGGCATGACGGAATATCAAAACTAACAATTCACATTTCACCATACATCTAAAAAGAAGATCTTTAAATCACTAGCTACATATTTAAAGTACTGTTTTTATATGCCATAAAATGACGGATAAAAATCAAAAGATTGTTCCCAAAATAGTTAAAACCCAAAAAATAAAACGATAGCATTTTACTGTTGAGGGAAGATGATTTCAACATTTTCTTCAACGATTGCAGGCTGAAAGACGTCATCATCGACAGGCTGGGCCTGGTTCTCGAGAGGAACTGAATCACCGTCACCAAGTGCTGCATTATCGGCAAACAAGTCCTCCATGCTCTCAGAGGCAACGCGTTGAATAGTAGCTTGGGCTTGTGTGTTTATGCTAAGTTGAGAAAAATCAAGGTCGAGATAAGCTTTCTTTACCTGACGGATAGCATCATCAAAACCGTACACGTATGAGGTCCTAAGCTCCTTCAGGAGGGTATCAAAGTCGCGATATTCATGGATCGCTACCTCTTTGGATTGACAGAGTTGATCCTCTTTGGATTAACGGAGTTGATCCTTGGCATCCTTGATTTCTTTCTCTTTATCTTCTAAAACCTTCCCTAACGTTTCAACCTGCTAATCAAGCTCCTTCCTGACCTTCTCCGAGAGGGAAAGTTTCTTCTCCATATTAACTCTCCAAGTCTTAAGACTATTCAACTCCTCCTTCATCTCATTTGCTTTCGCCTTGACGTGCTCTAATGCCGTCTTGTGATTCAGACACCATCCTATCAACCCCTTCATCATCACTATAGCCTGAAAATAAAGGTTATTAGTGACGGAGTTAAGTGAACAGAAAAACAGGAAGTGGACGACATAACATACCTAGGCAAGACTAAACAACCCTGTTTCCCCCATGGCCTCGGTAGCATGATTGCCTAAGTCCTCATAGTCATCAGTCGACATGATGGACAAAAGCTTCTCAAGTGTGTATTTGGAGTCCTCTCGCAGGAGGACGAGTGGCTTTTCTTGGGTTGTGGATGGGCCCTTCATTAAACCTTTGCCAACCCCATGCTTGGCAGGAGTGACCATGCCCTCGGCCTCTAAACCCACAACTGGTTCTAAAACTATTTTGGATTTCTTAGGTTGACGACTTTTCTTCTCTTGAGGCTTCCTTTTTTACGGATTGGACACACCCGTCTCCTTAAGTTTGCCTTCAACCTCTTTCTTTTTTGCTGCATTTTGGTTAATGATAGCTCTTCTCTTAGTAGCATCCATTTCAGCAAAAATAGAAGACGGACGTTGAAGACTGAATATGCATAACAAAAAGCTAAAGGTGATGGACTTACGTGCTCGGACTTGGGCCTCGTATTGAAGGGCAGCTTTGGTTGGCTCTGGTCCGTCACAATACTAGTGCAGCGTATTTAGGTTGACCAATTTGGCCCACGTCCTCTCTTCATGTTTGGTTTTGTTAAAAATGTTCTCCAAGAAGCTGAATTGCTCAAGCGATATTGGAAGATGGTCCCGAATTGCATAGAAAGACGGATAGTTATGCATTAAAGAAAAATTGAAACATAAGTATTTACTGACGAAAGCATACCTGATGGTGGCATTATGCCCCATGTTTTGTCAATGGGCATGAATTCGGTGTCATCAGGATGACACATCCACTCGTCACCCTCAAAAAAGAAATAACAACTCTGCCAATCTCTATTGGAGTTAGGATTCTCACAAATAAGCCTTAGCAATGGGCCCCTAGGTACAAAGTTGTACATGCCCTTAGACTGGGTAATCTCAACAGGATGGTAACAGTTGGAAAATTCTTCCACTGTCAACCTTTGTGCCTTGTCTTACATTGCACCATATAGGATATCCACACTAAGGTAAACCCTCCAAGCATTTGGTGAATTCTGGGTGACGAATAGTCCAAGATATTGGAGGAGACGACGGTGGAGGGTGCTTAAGGGAAATCTAAGCCCTGCCTTCAGCATTTGCTCATAAACCCCTAAATCTTCAAGACCCTCGTAGTAACACTTCTCTGATTTATAGGGTAGATGCATGAGTATGTTGTCGGGTATTTGATACTTGTCCCTAAGTGTTTTGAAGTGTTTCTCTTTGATTTTGGAAATAAAATCATTGACTGTCCGTAAGGGGGAGATGGATGAATTCCCTAAATCCATTTGGTCCTATGATAGATTGGATTGGGAGATCAACATCCATTAGACCGTCACTAGAGTCACCGTTTAAATCCTCTGTCCTTGGATCCTCGTATATTGAATAGGAAGCTAACGGACTCCTCTCATTGGGACTGTCATGGTCTTTGTGACCTGACAGGTATACTTCATTGTAGCCTGTTCCATCACGAACAAACGACTAGTTACTTGATGCACTAGACATGACCTACACGTGATGGTAAACCTTAAGACTAACAGTGCTATAATGGTTGACGGATGCGTAAAGGTCTAAAGAAGTGAAAGTGCAAGAAAATTTAAAGTAAAAAAGGATGCTTACCAAGACGGAGTCAAGCGATGCGGAGGTGACGGTGATGAATGCAATAGTTGAACGGTACAGGCTTCTAACAAAGTTGACATGTGCACTCTGATTTTGAATTTCAGAAGAAAGTAAAGTAATGAACAGAAAAGGTTTCAATTTATATAGGGAGAATGGCACGGAAGACGAAGGGGCGCTTCGATCCCAATGAGCAACCATTCAGTAAATGCCACACATCCATCATTAATTATCCTAAGCTAGCCTGTTCAAGCTAAGGGGCACTCGTCAAAAGTTCAAAATTAAACTGTCACCCCGCATGTCCGTCCACTCACAAAGCATGGACCCACAGGGTGAGGGGGCAACTGAAAGGGAAGAATGTTGAGATGACGGATCAAAGTAAATAGATGACCGATCCATTTGGATGAGCTTGACGGATCAGGATAGCTGGGCTAGAAGTAGACGGATACAATATGGACAGACTAGGGTGGACAGACCAATAGGCCACGTAGCACTAATTTAGTCATTATGTGGTCTCCAAGGAATCTTAAATGGAAATGACTTACGTCTCACTATAATAGGGGTCCATAGAATTCTAATGCGAATAGGATTCTAATACGAAGAAGATTCTGGAAAATATGCCCATTAATGAGTATCTTCCCTATATGGAAAAG
Source organism: Quercus alba (assembly GCA_036321655.1). Taxonomy (NCBI): domain Eukaryota; kingdom Viridiplantae; phylum Streptophyta; class Magnoliopsida; order Fagales; family Fagaceae; genus Quercus; species Quercus alba. The sequence goes on from CM070307.1 coordinate 33,332,893, forward strand.
ACTTGCTGCGCAAGCATAGGAGTTTGGTTCTACACTACTATAAAAACCCCAAAACCCTCACAAACCAAGGTACGCATAATTTACCCTTCTCTAGCACTCTAGAGTTGTGAGAATAGTTCTAACTTGACCTTCAGAGGGTATTTGGCTGGCACCACACCGGTGCCCTCTATTAGATCCTCTCTTTTTGTTGTGCAGGTCTTGCTTCAAGTGTGCGAGGACTGTGTGGCTCACTGGTAATTTTTCGGCATCATCACCTATGGTCCCAATTTTGAGCATGACAGATATGTGGGTTTGGTGGAGTCTTGGAGGAGATTTTGATATGATTCCATTTGAGAAGTAGGTTTGATTTTTTTAATGATTTATTTCATGGTGTGTTTGTGCATTAAGATTAGAGTTTTTTTACCCTTAATAATTTCAAAGGAATTAAAACTTTTAGAAAGTTTTATTATTTTACTTAAAAAGAGGATTCCCTCTTAAATTTGATGGAAGCCATGAGATCAAGTTCATAAAAATCTCTTAATTTTGATCAAGAGTGTATGTCAATTGTTTATGAAGTGAAACAACTACTATTGATAATGGTTTCAATAGATTAATATATTTTCCATAGTTTGTCAACAGATTAATATTCATAGATTTTATATTGCCATGGAAACCTACTGGCAGAATCACATGGTAACATACTTACATAAAAATTAAATGAATAAAAAAGTCAATATGTAAATCTTCTGTAAAACAATTGACGATTTCTTTAATGAACATGTATAATATGTATGAAAAGGCTCCACATGCGAGGTTGTACTAACACTAGCATATATATAGTTTGAATGGGGCTCTCTTGATTTTCCTTATCTTATTGAGGTAATTGAAATATGTAACTTTCTCATCATCAATGCAAAATTTCATAGTAAATTTATTCTCTTTGGTTATATTAGTCCTACCTTTGTATTGCTTTGTTCTGTTTATTTTATTTTTTATTTTTTTAATCATTTATTTGTTTGTTTTGTTACAATTTTATATAGTGCTGAGGTTAAGGTGTACGTGGCCATATCTGCATTACAACTAATTTCACATCATGTTTTCTTGGCTTACAGAGGGCTGAGACCTTGGAATTGTTGAATTCCCAATACTAGGCTGCATTAGGAATAGCAAAGTTGGGGTCAAAGATAGAACCTTTTCATGAAGGTAAACATATTACACATGTTTTTATTATTATTATTGTGAACAAAAAAAATTAAGAACTTATTATTGTCACTGTCCAGAATAATTTGTGCATCATGTATCTTAAAGAGCTTAATTGTGATCATAAATAAAGCTGTCTTTTTAATATATATTGGAAGACTCCTGGGTATCATGGTCATAATTTCAAACCCATTGCTAAGGATAGCTTAGTGGTTCAACAACGCCCGGTGGTTTGTCAGCTAATTGATGCAATGAGTTTCATAAAAATCTGCACTACATTGCACTATTTCAAACTTTCTTTAGTGCACTATTTCTCTTCTATTAATGTTTGTTGAATGTTAGCTGAAAATTGGATTCATATTGTTTTGCAAGTAGGGATCTGGCATTTTGTTATTTGGTAATACAACTACAAGACAAGGACAATCAAGTATTTACCAGTCTCTCCTTTATTCTGTGCTGTTTCTTGCATATTTATTGGTAATATGTTTCTAGAAATAATTTGAAATTGGAATGTAATTGCATATTTAAGTTTCTTATCTCAAACTTGGTCTTTTACTACCTCTAAGTACAATTTGTATTCTATCAAGTCATGTTTTTTTAATTTCTATATTGCATATTTTTATTTTGAAGTTAGTACGTGGATGCTATATCGTGTATTTGCCAAAACTTTTTTTTGTCATGGGCATTTTGATAAAACAACAAAAGTACGTATTCTTTAATATAATAAAATTACAAATTTGATTTTTAACTTCTATATGTTGTAATATATTTCTCAACTTGTCTATTGTCAGGTTTACATTAGTGATACTTCAAATGTATATGGGGGATCTAGCCTTTTGCCCTTTTTGGGCAAAATATTTGGCATTATGCCCCTGTTCGGAAACTATATAGGAGCGTGCCCCTGTTTCGATACTCGATTATACTATAATCTAGTTACTTAAATAACTCAACTATTAAGAAATCGAGTTTTGGGCAGGTGCTTGCCATGCTGGTGTTCCAGCTTGGCTTTTGGGCAATAAAATATTCCTGCGTTAGTGTTTTAACTTGTCAATGTGGAAACCAAGTTATATGCAGAATAAGAACGAGTTTTTGAATGTAACGTCTCTAAAACTATTTGTCTTCCTTCCTCAACAATTTCTCTCCCTTCCTCAGTCTGATCAGTAGCCACCGTCAGTCCGTTCAATAGACCATTCCCAAGTTTAACGCATCTTCAAGTTCTTCTATTTCTACCCGCACCTAAACCAAACTGTTCAGTAGACCCTTTCCGAAACTAAATCCAAACCCACACTTTTTCAATCTCGCCACAGCCGAAGCTCAACCCAATCTGTCTTTGGAGTTAAAGGATTAGAAACATATTAAGGTAATTTGTAAATGCTGAGTTCAAATTTTAATTTTTTTTCCCTTTGCATGTAATCTGATTTGAGTGTGGCTTCTTAAGTTTTTCTTTGTTAGATTTTTCTCTATCTCTATTCATAATTATTCTTGCTGTTTTAGCTTTGTTGAGTTTGGTTTTGAAGTGACTTTTGATGCACATCTAGGGCAGAAATTCATGTAAAATACAGTTAGCATGACAACGGTGTTCATTGTTAGGGGAAATTGCTTTGTAGTTCATATAGTTTGAAAGTGTATCAAATCAATCTCTATTTTTTCCAAAAATTATGTCACAAGTTATGTCATGGTTTTGAATTAGGGAAAATTTCTTTTTAATTCAACGCTGAATGATCTTGAATTGAGAAGCTATTGGTTTTACAAGCTTCAAACTTACTGGCTTTTACAAGCTTCCACTCTGTTTAGTTATTATTATAATAGATATAATGTGTGTATAATGGATATGCATGCATATATCTACACACAGACCATGGACATCCTAAAATCTTTGCTTCCATTTACTTTGCTTAGGGCTCTAACTGTGCCATATTGTTTTTATTCAACATCTAAGTTCTTTTTTTTTGGTTGGTTTCATGTCATTATCCTTGTAATATCATATGAGAACATATAAACTTCCTTACCACATCAATTGAAAGTCACTTACATTTTGTGTACAGATGCATAATTGATTGTCTTAAGAGACTAGAATTGTCTTAGAAGTTCTTATAGTATTTTTTTTTTTTTTTTTTTGTTATTAGTATTCCTAGTCTTTCTAAGAAAGGATTTAGAAATAGCCTATATAATGAACATTCCAACTTTTTTCAATCGCAATTGCTATCTCGTACCTAAATGTGAGTGCTTAGGAAAGCCTAGGTGTGATTGCCCAGTGTTTTATCTTTCTTTATTTGATATTCTTTTTATTGTTTAAATACCAAACAGCCATCAACACATTCAATATGTTATAAGAATCTAGTTTAGTGTTGAAATTCCTAAAAAGCCTACATCAAATTTGGTATTAAAGCCCGTTCAAGCTCCTGTCTTGTGTCAGATTAGCAGCCTTTTGTGGGTTATGTTTGTTGACTAAGTACATCGAATTATTATTATTATCATCTATTACATTTGGGGTTGAAAAGGGAACTTAGTGGCCTTAGTGGCCTTTTAGGGTCACCCAATCCTTTCATAATAGGTTGGGTTAGGTTAGGGAGCATTGAGATTTATGGTGGCTTTTGGGAATGGAAATAGTACATCCTCTGAAAAGCCAACTGTTTTCAAGTTGTGGTGCTTCTAGGGTGCTTCTGACGGACCTAGGGCTTTGTTTTTTTTTTTTTTTTTTTTTGGTGGTTTGGCCTACTATACTTATTTCCCAAGGGTATTGGTGGAGGTATTGATTTCTGTGTGTTGGAATTAATTTTTGTGGGTATAAAGTGTAGGCTTTTGAATGGGATTTGATATGTAATTTAATTAATGGAAAAGAATGGAATATGAATTGCCACCTATGCTTTTGATGCAGATGAAAAATTGCAATAAAGAAACAAAGATGAAAAATGATAAAAAAATTAAAAACCTACGAGTCAGTGATGGGAATGTAACTGGCTTAGTCTATTGGGATGTTTCAAATGATGAAGAGTTCTATTGGGACCTTCCTTAGTCTAAACTTGAATTTACTCATATTTGATTGCAGTTCTCTTTAAAGACCTTTTAATTTGGGAATTTCAGATGATGAAGAGTTATCTTGGGACCTTCGTTAATCAATCTAAAGTTGAATTGACTTGACTCTTATTTGATTGTTTGTTTTTTTTTTTCCTGTTGGATTGCTTTTAATTAAGTTCTCCTAGAATAAAGACAATTTGGTAAATTCTAGGTCTTCTGGAATATGCAGGCCTTGGCTACACCAAACGCCTTGTCGCCTCACACCTTAGGGCGTCGGGCCATATAAGGCCTTGGCACCTTAAGGTTGCCTTTCACCTTTAACTAACTTGACCCTATTTCTAGTTGACTTAGGAAAGCCAACTATTGATTTTAAAAAATCTGCTTGATTCGAAGAAAAGAAATGAATTACTAATAACCAAATTCACAACCAAGACTTGACCAATAAAACTATAATTGACTTCTAAGAAAAAAAATAATCGACTTCATAAAAACAAATGAAGAAAGAAAACCCAAAAGGGAGGAAAGCAAAGCTCTTGGACTGTTATGGTCACCAATTCAATGTTCATTTGACACATAACTATGCACACACCATCATTTGATGGTATAGTTCTCACAATTGTTTAATCCATTTAATAAAACTCAATATTAATTTGACTATTATTAGTTGCCTCCAAAGCTATGCTTATGAGTGAGATGTCCATTGCACTAGAGTCTCTAATGGAACCTTTACCTACTTCCATGTTTGTCTCCCCCTTTTTTTGTTGAAAACACACCTCAGTAGCCACTAAGTTACAATGAACCCTTTTCAGTTCTTGCTTTATTAAATAAAATTTCTTTTAGAGTGTGATGTCAAGTACAGGAACAAGCAAAAGCAAAAGGAAAGAACTTTACACTTTGTTTAAAGAAGGGAAATTCTAGTATTGATGGGTGGCAGGGCTTGTTTAGGGGTAATTGGTAATTGGGTACCTTTTAATTTTAGAGCTATGTTTTAGTGTTTTAGAATGGTGTTTTTTGTGGTGCTTAATTGATTTTTTGGTTTGCATTTTGCTGTGTTCATTTGTTGGTTTACTTTGTTTGATTTAGACATTGATTCTCACCTTGGTTGGTTGGTTAGGTTGCTTATACAATTTGCAACTATGTGTCTTTTATGTTTATGCCTTGCAGCCATGAACGTTATGTTGTTTATATTTTAGTGTTTTACTTTAACTCTTCCTTGATATGATTAAATGGATTGAAAATCAATGTATATAGATGCATGATGTATAATTCAATTGAGCAATTATATGTTTTCAATTTTCTGTCAAATCTCTCTTTCACTCTGTTTCTTTCTGTATTTGTTTCTATGAGTTTGTTGTAGAACATTCAATTACTTGCCTATGTTTACTTGCAAAAGCGAAGCTTTTCTTCACTATTAAACATAGACCTACGTGTATAACATGATTGCATGCGTGTCAGATATGCAGCAAGTGGGAAATGTGGATCCTGGACCGATGGTTGGTACATAGTTGACGCAACAGCCAGTTCATCGATCCACGGTGCTTTGGGAGACGCCAGCCGGTCAAATATGTAGTTGTACTAGACATGTCGAAATCATTTATTTTTATTTCTATAGGGTTCTTTGATTATTTGCAAATAGACGTTGGACATGGTAGAATCTTTTGGTTTAGGCAGAATTGTATTTAATCCAAAGAGAAAATGGTATGAAGCATAAATAATCAAGAAAATTGTATGAAGCAGAAATGTTCAACGTCAGTAGATCTCATTTAGAAGCTATAGTAATCAATTAAAAAATGAATCTGCTGCCATTCTTTTTTCCAAACATGCACACATAATTACGCGTGGCTACACATAAGACAACTGACAACTTTGATTCCTAATTCCCTGCTCCATTTGACATAGTGAGGCACTTTGTTCATTCATTTCAAAACATGATGCCCATCACCTTAGTGCTAATTTTAAACAATGTCATTGATCCTGAATTGATCCTATCTACTATTGAGGTAGAGTGAATAAGCAGTTAACATTGTAACTAACGTATTGCAAAATGTTTGTAACTAACTAGTTAGCCTACTGTTTCTTGCATATTATTATCATGTAGCATTCTTATAGTTATTTCGTGTGCACTATCCTAAGACAATGCTCTTTCGTGTGCACGTAGTGCCAGGCGTGCTAAAGTGCAGATGCTGAAGTTGCAAGTTACCCCAGCATGGGCTTGACCCACGAATTGCTTGCTACATAACTGAGGCAAGTTTTGAAGGGTTATTCAAGGTTCCAAACTTGGAAGTGGATCATGCGTTGATCATAGCACTAGTTGAGCATTGGCGTCCAGAGACGCACACATTCCACCTATCGCATTGAGAGATGGGCATCACTTTACAAGATATTGAGGTGATGCTAGGGGTTCATGTTGATGGGTTGCCAATTACTGGGGCTGTGAAGATGGATTGGCCTACGTTGTGTCTTCAGTTATTGGGTCATCGTCCACTAGACCCGATCTCGCATCCCAATGAAAACACCTCTATCCTTGCTAGGACGAGGCTAAGATTCACCTGGCTGGATGCACAATTTAGTGGTCCCCTAGCTGCGGATGCTACTGATGAGGTAGTGCCGCAAACATGCGTGCTATCACATACTCGATTGGTTGGGGACGATTTTGTTTATGGACAAGTCGGCAAACCGGGTGTTGGTGATGCCTCTACAGTTCCTAAACCCAATCAGCAATGCGAAGAGGTACAGTTGGGGTAGTGGAGCATTAGCCTGGCTGTACAGGCACTTATGCAAGGCATCGGAGACGAAGGCGATGCAGATTGGAGGAGTAGTGATGTTGGTGCAACTGTGGGCGTATTCGAGGTTCCCACTGATATGCCTTGTTATGAGGTCGCCACTACTGCCAGTGAAGGCAGGTCCCCTTGCCAGTCGGTATGTTATTTGATTAGTTTGATACAATTGCCATGCCATTTGTCATTCACCGTGCATGTGTCTATAGTTTATGCCACTTGTAATACATTCACTACGGACACTGCTGTCGAGAAGTAAACCCTGTTTCAAACCAAAAGTCCAATTGACATTAATTTAATGGATTACTTAACAAGATATAGCATGCCAAAATACACTGTTATGAGTGCAGAAGAAAATTACAAATACAATATACTTTTTTTTAATAGATAATGCTAATACATAACACTTAGTTGCATCTATTAGTGCAATGGGAATCACAGTCACACACGTCATTCAGTACTTAATATGTACTCAGCGACAATTTCTAAAAATAGGTTGTACAAAATATTGGTAAATAGTATATAATCTGATCTTATTTAAGTATAATATTGATATTGAAGATGTTTGTTTTTGAATTTTGGCTAACTCATGAAAAAGTCTCTGTAATAATTTCATTTGGTAGTGTATGTAAACTGGTAATTATTTTCAACAAGGAAAAAAATACGATCTCAATGTTTTATTTTCCACACTCTCCGGGAAAACATAGACTATGATCGGCCTCTCTGCTATTTAGAAAGGTAAAAAAAAAAACTCTCTGTTTCATCTAATTTTTATTATCAAAACTTTCATTTTTCTCTCTCTGAATGATTCTTTGATGTGATGCAAAAACCATACAAGTAGTAAAGGTAGCTTCTTTTTTATTGTTTGAATTTTTATTGATTAATCTTCATGCTCTGTTTGGATGCTAAGACACAGAAATTTGGAATTTTATTGAAAGAAATCAACTTTACTGTCACAAGAGGAGGACTATGTTATGATTGTCACTATTTTATGGAATCCCTTTTCATCCTATTTGTTTTTCAAAACTTTTGAGACGTTTAGGCCTCTGAATTTCAAGCTTTGTGTTTTCTAAGACAAAACTATATTTTGGAGAATTTAATGTTGTGGCTGTGCAAAGGCCTAGGTAACTGAGTTTAGAAAGGAATTTGAGGGACTAAAAAAGGCTAGAAACTGAGAGCATTAGGGTGGGAAGATCAGTTGTCTATGTATGCGATGTAAGTGTAGAATTTGAGATAGGGGATGGGTTGTAGTTATAAGAGAGGACTAAAAATATGCCAACAACAAATGGAATGTTATAGGTAGTTCTAGCCAAACTTTGGCAGCCCCACTGCAACATAATCCAGCTAAGAAGATTCCAAGGCCCATTCATATACTAAAATTCAAGGACACCCGGTAACCAATTATCTGGAATAGGTGTCAACAACTAAAGAAATTCATTGTTCTAGAATCTAGTCACAGAGATGGTATTACTTAGCTGGCTATGCCATATTATAATGTGGCTATGGCTGCTGATGATCTGAGAGAGAGAGAGAGAGAGAGAGAGAGAGAGAGAGAGAGAGCTGGGGTGGGGGGAGATTCAGTTCAAATAATTGTATGAGGTGGGAAAATATTTTATCTTTATATGCAAATATGATGGAAGTGCATGTGGGAGGCAATTTACCCTGCCCCAATTAGCACAATAGCCTATAACACAGATAATTACAGACATAATTCAACTTTGAGGCTCTATAATTGAACCCAAAAATGGCCGCCCCATTTATAATGTTCCAGCAAATCAGACCTGATGTCCCAGCCTTGTTGATGCATAGTTTCCAAAAGTTCTTTAAAAATATCAACCAATAAAAATCCTACCTGGTAGATAACAAGACTACAACCATTTTATGCATGTATAAAGAAAATTATTTTACAACACTTTTGTTATTCGTTTAGAGATTCTGTTAGTTTAGTTAACATCAAGTCAGAAATTTTTAGGTTATGTACCACTTTTGATATGGCCCATAAATCCTAAACAACCTAAGTTTGAGGCAAAATAACATTCCTAAACGAATCAACATGGGAAGGCCTAAAATAGACATCTAGGAGTGAGAAAACTCAAAGAATAAGTTCTCACCAAAGGGTTGAGGTCGTTAAAATATGCTGATGTTAGAAACTAAAAACACTAGTGATGAGTAAAAGATCTAAAAAGTAAAAACACTAGTGAAGGGTAAAAATATCTTTGCACATGGAATATTCCTCAAGGGGGGAGAGTCATTTTGTAAAACCTCCCTTGTAATTTGCCCAAAATAATTTTATTACTAAAGAGAGACACACATATTACATGGTAAATTAATAGCTTATAAGTGTGGCAGAGAAGGAAATATGAAAATAGATGCTTGCTTAAGATCATTTTCAACCTAGGAAGATCAATAGATGAAGAATGAAATTAACAAATACATACCACACTTTCAGGTACCCCTAGAGGGGGCAAGGCGAGGTTTTTTGGTGGAGGTCCATGTAAATATGATCTCTTGTCAAATTGCCACTCCCCAAATTTCCCATATGTTAGCTCATCCTAAACATCAAGCTACTTCAGATAAATATTTTGTAATAAATTAAAGATAGTGAGTATCTGCTAATAAATAAAAATGTAAGCTCAAGCCTAGTAGCCTTGCAAAATTAAGAGAAGAAGCTGATGATGAAAAGGCCAGTTTTAGAAACTAAAATAAAGAAAAAGCAAACAAAGGAAGATATTTAATAGCAAACAGCCATACTTGGAATAGCAGATTGTCATAACTAGACAAATTGGGGAAGAAATAGTACCTATAAGTTGTAGTCACATCCATAAGTGTAATGAATGATAAACTTTTTTTCAAGTTCCATATCCCATGGGGCCTGGGGAAAAAATAAAAGAAAAAACACCAGGCTTCTAAGAAGAGCTTCGATAAATGCATATAGCAATGTTGTTTAAGGTGTTTACTAAAAATCAAATTAAAAATGAAAATCTACTGTTAATAGTTAATAAAAAGACCTTCACAAAAAAAGAGACATACCTGCAGCATAAAGTCTTTGCGAAGAGTATGCTGCACACCGTGCAAAGCGGAAGCTACAGCATAGGCATACCTGGGTTTAAACAAAGAAACAAAAGCATAGAAAAAGTCAATATTCATAATTTCATATCAAAAGTTCTAGTATCAACTTGCAAAATGACAGTCACTTTTATCCTCTTGAATCTGATAAGTAAAAAACAGTCACTTATTTTCAATGCTTATATTTCTAAAACCCATCCAAAAGCTTTATCAGTCTCTGGGTCATCTTTCATTTTCAAAGAAACATTCATCCATGTAGGTGCAATCTTCTCCAATATATCCTGAATGAAACAATGACTCAATCCACAAGTGATTGCTTATTTAGCAATCAAAAAGAAAATAACTCTTAAGACAAACAAAATAATTAATTAGCAATAGCATAGCCAAGAAAAGAATAACATTGGAAAAACTAGTGTTATTACATGACTGTAGAATTTGAGATAGGGGATGGGGTTGTAGTTATGAGAGAGGACTAAAAATATGCCAACAACAAATGGAATGTTATAGGTAGTTCTAGCCAAACTTTGGCAACCCCACTGCAACATAATGCAGCTAAGAAGATTCCAAGGCCCATTCATATACTAAAATTCAAGGACACCTGGTAACCAATTATCTGGAATAGGTGTCAACAACTAGAGAAGTTCATTGTTCCAGAATCTAGTCACAGAGATGGTATTACTTAGCTGGCTATATCATATTATAATGTGGCTATGGCTCCTGATGATCTGAGAGAGAGAGAGAGAGAGAGAGAGCTGGGGTGGGGGGAAATTCTGTTCAAATAATTGTATGAGGTGGGAAAATATTTTATCTTTATATGCAAATATGATGGAAGTGCATGTGGGAGGCAATTTACCCTGCCCCAATTAGCACAATAGCCTATGAGAGAGGATTAAAAAAGGCCTAGGTAACTGAGTTTAGAAAAGAATTTGAGGGACTAAAAAATGCTAGAAACTGAGAGCATTAGAGTGGGAAGATCAGTTGTCTATGTATGCGATGTAAGTGTAGAATTTGAGATAGGGGATGGGGTTGTCGCCATCAACACATTCAATATGCATATATTTTCCGAAGGCATACTCATATGCTCAAAAATTCACAGTCTAGACTTCGTTTTTAATTCTTTTTTTAATAGTAACAAGTGGGGATGAAACCAATGAAATACCCTTCGAAGAAAACGTCTAAACTACAATGCTCTTAATGTCCTTTGTGTGCGATTGACTCACACGTAGTGCAGTAGACCATGGTACACCAAGCCAGATAGCTCCAATATCAGTTTCATGTTTATGACAACATCGTAATTCACTTTTTTCCCCCTATCATATGGAAATTAATCTCTTTAGTTCTAAAGGCATAAAATTAGGAGAGAATTGAACCTGCCAACTAGAAAATATTTGTTTTCAACACTTCATCAATTGTAACTACAGATCCATTTAAATTTTAAGCCTTGCAAAGGTTTTAGGTATTTCCTTACTTATTTCTAATAAGTATTTTCATATCACCGAAAATACGAAAGCTAATTAATGGCTTCATTTTTGGTACGCATTTATTTTTGTGACATCATTGTTGTTTGATATTAACTAATGAACATTGTTTGAAATTATATGTTTACTAGATGGAAGGGGCCGAAGAGCACGACAGAGCATGCGACACATGTGCTAGCTATGTATCGTGCGTCACTGTCGAGTATACAGGCACACCAGGTATTCTACCACTTCATGTCACAAGGATATAATTCTCTATATTTTTGGTTTTCACTTTCTAGGTTTGTCAACTACTGCATGTGTATAGTTGATAATTTAACTTTGGTCAATTAGACCATAGATATACAAGGCATTAGTTACGAATTCCAGAAAAAGGTGGGCAGTCACGATAAAGTACCTTCATTAGTAATTTTACACTAATTTGATTCCACATATATCTAGCTGTGTACGCTTAAATTTTCTTCCTTGGTTTTAGCTAGTGCAACCAGTAGTATCCGGGTTCATCTTACCATGTCAAATCCAATAAGAGGAGGAAATAGAATAAGAGGGGGAAATAGGTCAAGAATGTCTTAGGATTTTTAGTGAAGTGGTTCTTCAATGGTCTTATACATGTGTGCTCACATTGAGGATTGACACAAATAAGTACGTATTTGACTTGTTTTTTTGTTGACCATTTCTGCAGGTTGTCTGGGAGCCGTACAGGGATGTCCTAGAGTTGTTGCCCCCATATTGCACTTTTGGTCGACATATATGGAGGGCCACTGTGCCATTGATCTATTTTTGGATAGTAAAGGATCATCATCCCAAACGTGTCTTTCGTCAGTTGGGATGAAGCAAGTGCCACCGGATATTGTGGATACGTCCGTTTATCTCCACAGAATCTCCCTCCAAGGTAAACTAGATAAGGATTGGGTGCAAGAGCATGCTGTAGATAAGGATTTGGTGCAAGAGCATGCTGTCTACATTGACCGATGGACCCATAGAAAGGAACATATTGCCGACGCACTAGCATTGGATGGGGACACGACGTACCTTGCTGCTTACATGGAGTCGTACCGAAGGACGACCAGACGATACATTACACGCGACTTGGCGTATTGGGAAATCCTAGTAAGGCAACAATTCGATACTTCTTTTATGGATTGACAATATATGTGTGTTGCTGCATGCATTATGAAAATTTAAGTTTTATGGAGCCATTGAATCAATATTTTGATATTCATTTTAGAGAACATTTCATTTCTTCCCACTAGATATGCATCTGTCACAAGCAATATGTACTGGTGTACCATTTCAATGTTCATATATATATGAATAAGCTCAACATGAGATATAGTCAAAAATCAAAACTCGATTTGCCCTTAAAGGCCTAGTGTTGCACAACACAAAACTAACCAAAGAAGTTTTAACGAGACTCCTTTATTTTGCAGGTTGAGTCCAATGTGGAATTACTATTGCAATGCGAACCAAACTCCCAAGTGTACAACCACCTGAAGAGGATGCTGGATCTTGTCAGAGAGATGAGCCAAGCGACATTGGAGAATGCGCGTGCCACGGCAACTAAGGCGAGCACACAGGCCACAAGTCATGGTGGGGTATGTCGTGGGTCTAGAGGGTGTGGACGCAGTGGAGGTCATGCATACAGTAGAGGTCATGGAAGTGGTCACGAGGATGACGATGACTTGGGTAACTTCCAACTCTAATACCTGCAATTCTTACTGACTTTAACTTCTACTACTTTCAGTTGTAATTAATTTAGAGGACATATTATAGTAGCGAAGTATATATTGTTTGGTAACTAGTTTTTAGGGTTAATTTTCACTTCCTTCTCATAATTATGGTATAATTAGTTAGTTACAATGTTCTGCCAAACTTTAAATATTAAGACTAAGCACTTTAAATATTAACCAATGGGAATAAGCACTTTTTTCTTCCAAGCAAAATATATATGTATTGAAATGTAAGACATGCAAACTTGTTTCATTCATTCCTTATAAACTACAATCACAATACTATTATCCACTTTTAACATATACACATCAATGCTAATATATTTTGCTTATGTATGAAAAAAAAAAGTAAGTCTATTCATTTTTTCATCGTATAAAGCACAGACCAGTATGGATGCCAATGTAATTCCTTTTAAAAATATTACTACGCAACCATGAACATAAAATTAGCATTATACGAGAAAATTCAAAGTTGTGATCACACTATAAGGTTCATAAAATTAGAGTTTAAAAAATAATAATAACAACAATGATAGAGTATAAACAAGTAAACAAAGCTGGACTTTGTAATTCAAAGGTTTTGTTTTATAAATTTTATTATTATAGTTAATTTAATATGCCAATAATGAATTAAAAACAAAGTTTTATTAGATTTTACCAACAAAACAAGGTTTATATAGGGTAGTCTAGGTGGCCTAAGTATTAGTTTTATTGGGAAGGGTTTACACTTGACAATAGTTATTGGATTCTATGAACAACATGCACTAGTTGTGGGTCAAGCGATTGCTTAAGCATTTGGCCCTTGTCATGTAGGGTTTACACTTTACAATAGGGTTTACACTGTATTCATTTGGCCCTTGCTTACAATTTACATTTTAAATCTTGTGTTAAAAACAATGTTTTATTGTTATTGTATCAGCTTTGTAACTGCAATGTGTTTTCAGCTCTGCTCTACCTTTGTTTTTGGACTTTGTTGTCTTCCATTTTCAGTTGAATGAATATAGAGTATTGAAATAAAGAAAAAACAAAAAAAGTGAGAGAGAGATTCTTATGAACATTTTGTAATAATTGATAGTGCAAGTAATCTTTCTCCAGTCTCGGTCAGAAAATTTTCTCCATCCTAAAACATCAAGAATTTTCTTAAATGTTATTGTTAAAGTTGAAATAATTATTGTATCAAAAAAAAAAAAAAAGATAGCAAATAGTAGACATTATTTTCTTGCTTGGGGCAAAATATGATACTTCCATTGCAAAAGGAAAAGCATTCAATCAGAATAAAAGGTAAGAACACTAGACCAGAAAAGAAAGCAACCATGAGGCTGCAATTCGGACGACATTTTGTGCATGTGAGTGTGTAAATGAGAGGTTTCATTCCCCAAATTAAATCCCTTGTAAAGGGTCAAATGCCATTGAATCATATCTAGGTTGCAAATAGTAAGACATTTTCTAACTTAATCCCTTCTTGTCATCTTAATAAATACAACTGTTTTTCTATAGATGATGAGGAGTTGGAGGGTGACTGGGGCATGTACATGGATGGTGTCGGGTCATTGCGATGCACATCTAAAGCTGCTGCCCAGCCATCCCACCCCCCTGGCCATGACAATAGTGCAGAACACACATCCTGTGCCCAAGTTGGCCCTCGGTCCACACCACCCACTCGGCTGTCTCCCCCATTGTTTGCCTTCTCTGCCCACGATGGTGGCTGTATATTTGTACTCACACCTGGCCGACTGACCCCACTTGTAGTTCAAGCTGAGCCCACCCAGGACCCTTCACTTCCTAACCTAGACGAACCGGCCGTATAGATTGAACAGATATAGAGTGAGAATATAGTGCCGATACATGGGTTGTGAAGATCACTCCGCACTGACATACATCCCCCTGGTTGTGGGACCGGTGATGGTAAATAACATGATTCATGGAAACATTTTTGAAATCCACAGACTACGCATAATTATAAAAGATATATAAAATTCGTAAAGGAATTATTCCTATGTCATTATATGTCCTAGTCTTCTATCTTCATAATGAGAAAGTAATTATTTGCACAGCTAGGAATGCATCTTTCTTAACTACTATATGTTCATTAGAATGTTCAGATTAACAATCTTGTGCTCAGTTTGCATTAGATTTTCTTATTTAGGCAGTACACCTCCATGCGATGTAAACCGTTTATCATTTACCTTAATAGAATGTCACAGGACTTGCACATGATGTTGTGTGCTTTAAGTGATGATCATACTCAGATCAAACATTTTCTGATAATTAAATTAAGCATAGGGAATGTGTGCATTCAAGTAATGTGTGATCCCTTTGAATTTCGGGTAAGACGAGACCGGCAAAGGCAGTTGTGAGGAAACGAAAAGATCATTGAGCCGTTGATGATGTGGAGCATATGGGGGTATCTGGACTTTTTAATTTATTTTAGTTTTTGAGGTTCATTTTTCTATAATTACAATTCACAACAAAAAAAAGAAAAGAAAAGAAAATATATGTCCTCATTAGTAGACAATTGGGATTTATCTTGGCTATAAAAGGAAGATGTTACTTTTAAGCAACTGAATTATGAATCTCCTCTGTCTAGATATACATAAGTCCAGCATGGCTTGGAAATTGAATTTGCTTAGTTCTGTTTCTGTTTATAAATTTCCTTCCTTGCTTTAAGCTTTGTTTGATTTGCAAGAAAGTGATGGAAAAAAGGTGCCCTGCACATCACATTATTATTATTAAAATCTGCCCTGCACATCAAATTAGATCTATGATATTTGGACACAAACACAACACAACTATTATGTTCCAACTTGGACATAGCATGTTAGACACAGCTGTTAGAGACAGCAACTTGTTAAATTTCAGACCATGCATATGTCACTGGACCAGCATACTTGGTACAAAGGTCAATCCAAAATGGTATTGTCTATGGTTTTAGATTCATGAGGGGAACGTCATTTGAATGATTTTAGGGGACAAGAGCATGTTGAGTAAGGATGAGATGCATGCAGGTGAACCATTTTGTGTACGGAAATTGTTCTTGAGTTAGACCATAAATAACTTCCTTGCTTTAGGGAAGAGGAAAAGACTTGACGTAGGATTGCGTACGAGTAAGCGGAAACATAAACTGAATCCTTCCACAATCCTCCTAAACACTAAACGCTCAATGAATTGAACCAAAACCCACACGAATGAGCACCCATAAAGTAAAGAAAACTTATTAATAAAAATACCATGATTGGCCATCAGCTATGTCCCCATACCCAAGAATTCTATAATGGATAGGGATTTCCTCCATACCCAAGGAAATAGTGTAGGAATATTGTGATTGTGGATTTTTGCTTGGACAAGATCATGTTGGGATATATGGCATGAGTCAGGTGTGCGTAAACGTTAAGAATTTTTCTATAATTTAAACTTATATTTTCATTTAGTTTTTGGTTTTTGTTTTTCATTTATTGATTCATATTTGGTGGCATATTTTGCAGGCTTCAGTAGTTCCTACTATTGATAAAGTTAGGAAACCACCATATTGGTTGTTTTCTTTGTTTTCTGCACAGTAGTTGGACAACGTCTTATTGTTGATGTAACAGCTAGCGGACAAAACTTTGACAACATTTTTTGGACATAAAAGACTGACAGATTTTTGGAGAGCATACATGACAATTTGGAGAGCATATATGACAGTAGATTTTTGGAGGGCATATATGTAATAGCTAATTTTTTGGATATGTTGAATCTTTTTAAACATATTTTGTAAATAATGAAGCTACTTAAGCATCTTAGGTTCTATATGAATATTTGAGTAAGCTTCGAGTTAGGTACCAATTATAATTGCAAAGGGTGGATATTTTCATGTGCAATGGAAAAGTTCATTTCAAGATTTTTGTATTTATGTATCTGCATATTTGAACAAAGGGCAGCTTTAGACGAATGCAATATAGTGATGATGGATGGAGATCCCATAACTAAAAAATTTTTAATTTATACATTAGATTTGTTGAAATTTTCCTTTTAAGTGGCTCTCTTTTATAAACAAAATATTCTAGTGTAAATTTAGCTAAAGATTTGTTCAAGATGAATGCAACTTTAGCTGATGAATTAGTAGTTCTTGTTCTTGTTTCTTTAGTTCCTTCAGTAGTTCCTATACCCATCATGTTACTTGGATTATTTAGAATCAGTATTCAAGCTCTTATTTTTGCAACTTTAGCTGTGGCTTATATAGGCGAATCCATGGAGGGTCATCATTGACTAGTTTGCGTGATTTATTTTTTTAGTTTAAGCCTTACGCAATATTTGTGCGTATCGAGATAATCTACTTAATGAGCATAATATATAAAAATAAATAGATAAATCATATAAATATAAACTATATAAAGTATAGAAGTAATACTAAAAAAAAAAAGATATTAGCGGTCTTCGGGAATAGCAACAAACAAAAGGGGAAGTAAAAAAAAGGAAAGAGATCGAGAAGATATTTTTCCTAAAATTCCAGTTCGGTCTATTTATCCCCCCCAATCAATACTATCTTTATATTGTTTTGTTCATTTAATTCCAATATTCAATATTATTACATATTAGTAATCATAATCTGAATAATAATTAGGATTGTAATACTTATAGTATTATGGTGTGCTATCTCCTACAAAAGATGCTATTGTTATATAGAAAAATTCCCATTCAAGTTGATTTCATCCAATTAAACGGTTGATCAAAAGATAATTTTAATAAATAATAAATTACTTGAACTTAGATCAATCAAATACTTCTATTTCGATGCAACGATTCGAACTAACGAATTTGTCCATGTAGATTGATTGTACCTGCGTGGGCCAATACAAAAAGAAAAAATGAAGATTTACAAAAAACTAAATTAAAATTAAAAAAAAAAAGGATTGGTTGGGGGGGGGGGGGCGAACCAGATGTATGTACTCTAATTAGTACAACTATTGTGAATGTTTCGAAGAATGATTCTATAATCTTATTAAATTAAGATTTGAATGGTTGAGTTACATTATCCAAGAAACACATGTATATATAATATTAGATATTAATTAGTTATATATGTAATATCTAAGCGGCTCTATTACTATGAATTTAGATAGGAATTCAAATGGAATCCCTTCCATTTCCTTTGTAGTTGTAAATTTAATATTCAATGAATAAAATAAAGTGACTATTGAATAAAGATATTCAATTAAGAAAATAAGAAAAAACGAAAATTGTAGAAATACGGCAGAAAGTTGGTGGATTGCATTTGGTCTATCAACACTTGCATTAATGTTCTCTAAAGGGCTATGAATAAATTACCAAAAACTGCTTCAGTTGTTCAATTATAAAAATTGACACCACAGTAGTCGAGTATTGGTGGGTGGAAAATCAGAAAAGTGTACAGGAAAACTTCTTTGTAAATGACGATTGGTATTCGATTGGTGTTGGACCGGTCCTATATTGAAGTCGGCTATCAAAGTAATGAGTATTGTTACTCGATTATAGGATAACCGAGTACTGCCTGTTGCTTCTCACAACCACGACCAAGTACTACTCGGTCTCTGTGTAAGCAAGTACTAATTTAAACTCAGTATCAGAATAGTCGAGTATAGATGAAGAATATTTCGATTAGTCGGTCTTGTGTTCGACCCATCGCAAAAACTGCATGAGGACCCAAACTTCTCTATACAAAACGATTGGTGTGCAATTGGTGTACGATTGGTATGTGATTGGTCAGCTTTTTTAGAACTCGGTTTTGGAGATTGCGAGTATTACTATACTGAACTCGGCTATCTAGGCAGTGAGTACTTTTACTCGATTATAGGATAACCGAGTACTGTGTGTTGCTTCTCCCAACCACGACCAAGTAGTACTCGGTCTCAATGTAAGCAAGTACTAATTTAAAACCAAAAACTGCATGAGTCCACCCAAACTTCTCTGTACAAAACGATTGGTGTGCAATTGGTATGTGATCGGTCAGCATTTATAAAACTCAGCTTTAGAGATTGCGAGTATTACTATATTGAACTCGGCTATCTAGGTAGCGAGTATTGTTACTCGGTTATGGGATAACTGAGTACTGTGTCTAGATACATCTTCCTTCAGAATAGCCTGGCCTCACGCCTCTCTAAAATTCTCAATCTCAAGACTGTCTCTTAGTTTCCGTCGTCAACCATTACTCTCTGTGTGTCTCTTCTTCTTCTCCTCCTCAAAACTCCAACCGCCCCTCTTTCATGTACACTACACTACAGATTGATTCTACACTATAAAATCAAAACCCTAGCCTAAACATGTATCTCAACCTTGTACTCGCTCTTCCCTTCAAATCCATTTATCTTCTCCCCAAAACTGTGGCTGCCCTCTGTTATTTTTCTTCAGCTTTCAACCACCAAATCCAGTCCAGCAAGATATATATGTCCTGGACATAATGTCCATCATAATTTTTGTTTTGTTTAGTTAGTAATGAAATTGATTCATTAAATTGTAGATTTCATTTACTGTGTTAATCATTATCATCATGTCGATTGTTTAGTATTTATAGTAGACTTTTTCGTTTATTTTTTATGTTGATTTTAAAATAATTGGGTCTTCCTCTATGATTTCTTTTCAAATTTCTTTATCTTCAAACAAAATAATTGTAGATCCATTCGTTTGTGTTGTTAATCGCTATGATGTTGATTTTAATTTTTTTTTTTTTTTTTTGTTTGATAAAAGATGGAAGTTTAATTAGATGAAATTTTTGTCACTTGTAAATATTTAAATAAATTATCATAAAAGAAACACTGTTACTAAAATAACAAATGACTTATTAATTAGAGTGCTCATTCTTGAGTGAGCTTGGGCTTACACTTATAAGACTTTTAACAACTCCTGATTTCCTCTCAAGTTTTTCCTATTTCTGACATCTTAAGATAAAATAATTTTAGATCCATACTCACGTTAATGTTGACTGTTTAGTACTAATAGTAGATTTGTTTGTTCCTTTTGTTGATTTTAAATTCATTTGTCATTCCTTAATTTTTCTTAGAATTACTAAATTTCTTATCAATAATTTTTCTTAAAATGGGTCTAGATGGAAAGTCATGAGATGATTCCTACTGACATGAAGAAAAAAGGAAAACACAATGACTTAGATGCCCAATTTGATGAAGTGGCTGACCTTCCCGAGCCAAAGAAGGCTAAGACTGAGCTCAAAGTCTACAAGAGGAGGAGGACTTCAATTGTTTGGCGTTACTTTGAGATGCTTCCAACAAAAGACAAAGAACAGATTTCATGCAAATGTAAGCAGTGTGGAAAGGAATATATTGCTGCCGGAGCATATGTTTAGTATACTTTGAAGCGCCATTTGGAGTTATGTCGAAAGAAATTTGAAGTGCCATTGAGCATTCCTGTTTCTATGGGGCAGATATAGAAATAGGTAATGCATTTTTTATTTATATGTTGGCTGAATGAGTTATAAGTTTATGATTTTTTTTTTTTTTAAATATATATATATATATATATATGTCAAAAAGGTTCTGGATTTCCCATAAAATACAAAAATGTTTACTTTAAATATTAATCATGAAAAGCTGTAGAGAAAAGTTGGAATGGCATTAAAGTTGCTATATGGACAGAGGACTTGACTTATCAAAATAGAACATATAAAATGTGCACAATCTTGGTGAGAATTTAAATGGAATAAATTCTAAAAAATTATGCATGATGGTATGGTTGACCAATGTAATACAAATTATATTCATGCATATTCAAAATAGAATTGTTTATAGATTTTGTTGGCAGACTTGGTACACAGTAGACACTACAAAAAAGTTACCAGCAATTTTTGTTCTTATTACTATGCAAATGACTTATTTGTTTAATTGATTCATTGCTTCAATTGCTTGATTACCCACAAATTTTAAAATTCTGATTTATAATGCATAGATAAGTTTTTAATGTTTCATTAAATTTATTTGATGTAGACCTTGCACAATCACAATTGGAAGAGCTCAGTGAAGATAAAATTAGCATGGATATCAATAACGATGAGCACAAGGAAGACAGCTCTTCAATGGAACCCTCTTCTAATCCAGTCTCTTAATCAGTGATGTCTTCTACTTTTTGATATGGCACTTGGATTTTGCCATGACAGATAATTTGATATGCCATGTAATCATTTTGGTTTTTTATTATCTTAATCTGTTATGTGTTTTAGTTTTTGATATGGAGCTAAAAATGGCATCTAATTTATTACTTGGTTATTTATTATGGAACTTTGACATGGTATTGAATTTTATAGTATGGAGTGTGGAAAATTTTGGACTACTAGTTTAATTTTGGAGGAATTGCCGAAGTATTTGTTGTTGTTGTTATTTTGATTTTTTTTTACTTGATTTATGGTTGAATTCTGAATGTAGATATATGGGCAACATAACAGGTTATTCGAGTTAAGTACACTGGAATTAATTAAACAGGTTGTTCGGGTCATAAACAAACAGGTTGTTAATAGGTTATTTTTATCTATATTGCACTGTCAAATGACAAAAAATAAAAAATAAAAAAAGGAATAATATTTGACAATGTGGGAGTGGAATTCAAACGTGTTAAGTGTATATTTTTTTTATTATTATTATGTTTTGAATTTGAAAAAACAGAGAACCAGCCGAGATAGTTTTTATTTATTTATTGTTTTTTCAAAATATAAACGTGGTAGATAAGTTTTTTTTATACAATTTGACTTTTTTCATTAGATTGTTTGTTTTCAATTTTTATCAATTTAAGAGTTTAAACCATTTCTTATGAATTAGAGATAAAGATAAGTTTATTAAATTAAGGGTATTTCATAATTTTCATTAGTTGTTTAGCTCTTTTCCTGAACGTCAGGGGCAATCTCAAAAAATAAAATATTATAAAATTTAGTATTTAGTTGTGTTTTTTTCATTTTGTACTCAACCTGAGGTTTTTTTAAGATTTTGTATGCTATTATTTAAGGGATTTCCCTTGTTTGGATTCCCCATTTTTTTAATTCAAAAATGTCCTTAACGTCTATATTTAAGTTGTGACTATTAAATGAAGGATAGTCAGGTAAAAATACATGTCTAACTTGTACTAAAACATTGCCTACAAAATATGATTACTCTCCCGATGGTATTCAAATTACTTTATTCACTCATAAAAAAAAATCATTAAAACAAACACGTTTGTTGGTGAATACATCTGCCATGATTATTGATATATATATAATATAAAAAAAAAATCCAAAAAAGAACACACACATCTGCCGTTATTGTAAAAAATAAAAATCAATTACCTTTATTTTAAAAAAAAGAGAGTAAATGTTAGCACAATTCTTATCTCAATCCAATTATCACAACAATTATCTATTGAACAATTACCAAAAAAAAAAAACATCCATAAAAATAAAAATAAAAAAATTCATAAAATTCATCCACTCTTTTACCTACGTACAAGTTTAAACTCTCCTCATATAAAAAAGAGAAAATAAAATTTAACTCCCCATTATCATGAAACGGTTAGAGTCTACTAGGGATGGCAATGGGGCGGGGCGGGGCCAAAGTATGGGGTCTTCGCCCCCACCCCGCATGGATTTTTCTTGCCCCATCCCCGCCCCGCCCCGCATGATAGGGAAAATTTCTTGTCCCATCCCCGCCCCTTAAGGCCCCGCGAAGCCCCGTCCCACCCCGTAAAACTTTATTTCTTGTTAATTTTCCCTACAACTATTACCATTTTTTCAAATAAAATGACATGTTTCAATAATAAAAATATACTTGAACCCAATAAATGTTATAAATTACTAAGTAGTGTGCATTATTTTTTTTGACTTCGAAGATAGAATTATATTGAAAAAAGGGACTAAAGCCCAAAAACTTACAAAAAGCGAGGATAGTAGCAGACAGCAGCCCTCCAAAAAATAAAATAAAATAAAGTAATAGATTGCGTCCAAACAAAGAAAAACTATAAGAATTATTGGTTGTCTTTTTTTCCTACGCATGTTTAAGAACTAACACACTCAGGTCCTCCCATTTTGTGACTATTTTATAGAGAACGGGACAAAGTCTCAAACCTGTACCTTATAAGTTATAATAGCCAAATGCCCACACACATACAATGACACAGACACAAATATTTAGAGTCTCAGACTCAGGCCCAAACTTGTACCGCATTAAAAAAAAAATTATGTTCATGATGAAAAGTAAGTTGAGAAAGATGTATGAATCATGAATGAAATCAGTAATTCAATAGTATATAAATTTGTTTCTAATCAAGACAAAAGAAAACGTTAAAATTGGCACCTTATTTCCAACTTCGCTAGAGAGAAAAAAGAGGTAGAGAGCCATGTTAAGTAGAATAAAATAAGCTAATGATATTTTTGTTTAAATAGTAAGGTTTTAGGGTATGAAAAAATTACAATTTAATCCTTATTAATGCGGGGCGGGGTGGGGATGGGGCGGGGCGGGGTCTAAAAAGTGTAAACCTATCCCTGCCCTGCCCTGGGGTGCGGGTCTAAAATCTCACCCCATCCCCGCCCCACCACCTTTGCGGGGTGGGGAAAACCCACACGGGGCGAAGCAGGGAGGGGCGGGTCAAAGCGAGACGAGGCAAAATTGCCATCCCAAGAGTCTTCCAGTTACAATATTATTTGACTTTGTCTATCCTTATCCTCACGTCTCATCTGCAAATTCAAATTAAATAAAAAATAAAATAAAAAATTATTTGCTATGTTAAGAGCCCGAGATGTCTAATATCAAACCAAAAAAAAATAAAAAAATTGGTAGAGAAACTTACAAAGAAGGCCATCGCTTAAAAAAAAACAAAAAAAGGTGGGTACTCTAATCTGTCCTTCTATATTTTGTTATTGACATTTTCGTTTTATGTGTTATGGTTTTCATAGGTTGTGATTTATTTATTTGTTTCAATTTGGTGGTGTGTAGGTGGAAATTTAATGGCAAGGATTTCATACAATTGTTGGTCTATCCCATTTATATGCCACGCATCCCTCTCTCCCTCTCATGTTCTTTTTAAATGTTAAGTTTTTTTGTTTACTTCCTTTTTTTTTTTCTTTTAGATTTTACAATTTCTTATATAATTCTATCAGCAAATTGTGGCATGTTGATTTTGTCTATTGGTTTTGTGTATTTTGTAGAAGATTTGCACGGATAAGGTCTTCTGATATTGGAGCAATGTTTTTGCATTCAACTAAGTGAGAATCACAATTCAGGTGGATTACCTTATTGTTTGAGTAATTTTTCCCCCTTTTTCCTTTTTGTTTTAGATTTTAGAATTTCTTATATAATTTTATTAGCAACTTAGCAAATAGTACATTCCTTTTTCGTTACTCTGTTATACTATTTTCAACAAGAAAGAAAATTAATTGAGTTCCTTCATTAGGCACTTAAAGAGGGATTAAAGCTACTAAATACAACATACTTGGAGTAGACGCTGAGTCAAATGATCAATTCTGTCGAAGTAAGGAATGAAATGGTCTATTTCTTCCCAAGTATCTTTAAATTTATTTGGAAATGTACATTTCTATATGTTAATGTCGTATAACTGCATATTACGTAATGAAACAGTTTGGCAAATGCCCAATGTCATGCTGCAAAATCATAACCGACAAGGGGTATATTACATTAGCGTTACGACAACCAACCTATTGCTCGTTATATTCACAACTTCTTCATAACAAGTGTATTTTTTGACCTACGCAAAAAATATATAGAGAAAATACTTATTGGCTATCCAAAGCCAAGTACAGTTACCAAAACAACCTAGCCAATCTTAACAACAATATAAGCAATTACAAGCCAATAGGTTAAGACAGATTCCAAATTAATGTTCAAAAGGGAAACGAAAAAGCTATTCAACAACACTTTAGCCCATCTATACTGCAAACTTGAGGCATAGGGGGCATAAAAACACATGTCATTAGTATTACTAGATTCATAAATGCCACAAGCAAGAGCCATAGTTTCGCCTTCATTTTGCACTTCCTTGTCCTGTCGAATCATGAACTTCCTCATCCCCCATAACATGGGCTACCACTTTACTGAGCATGTTAGTACTCAAGGTTGCAATCCTCCTTGCGTGGTCACGATCCTCAATGGCAATGTTTAACTGATACCTCAACAATCTGTTCCTAACATCTCCATCGCAATAGCTGGTTCCTTCGCTTTGAGACGCCCCCCTCTGGGCTTGATGGTGACATGGTAGGAGATGTCCACGATTGGGAAGCACCATACTGCACGTTCCTACCATTACGTTGCATGAACTCTATATATGCAGATTTTGCTTCCTGTTAATCTTTGTATGACTTGTGTTCAGCGTTCACGAATCTATGAACTTGTCTACTTGCTTCTGCCCAATTGTCGTATATGACAGAAGCACGACCAATGAAAACAACATAGTATCTACCACCCTAAAAGAGTTCGTACAACAACACTGTATGTTAAAACCGTATTAGTTTTGCTGGGGTTAGAACTTACCAAGTTTCAAATCTGAGGTATTAGATAGACATGTACCATGTTGCTTTACCAACAGGTGCTAGTGGACTGCAGCAACGTTGACATTTCTTGTTCAAATATCTGACAAACAGTTGCATAATCAGCATTTGGTCTGTACAGTAGTAAATTATTTAATGACAACTATAAAAAAAGTTGAGCATGTTACCTCTAGAAGCAAAGGAGGCTTCTCTTCTCCTTGTTTGATTGTTTTCCTCTACCAATACCCCCAACCACAAAGAGAGGAAGCTGTCATTTAATATAAAGCGTAATATCTACAATACTCGATTATCAACAAATCGAGCAACACAATAGAACTCGCCTGTATCAATGGCGAGTATGAACAACTGTCCTAACCAACTACTTTGGTGAAGTAAATAATACTCGGTCTCCTCAGGGCCGAGTTGTATTAGACTCCATTTCAAGATCACTGTGCATTCTACTGGCAGTTGTACGAGGTTTTAATAGTACTTGGTGTCTATATAATCGAGTTATATATAACTCGATTTGTGCAGGGCCGAGTACTGTGCATGACGTATGAGGTTTTAATAATACTCAACTTTTGTATAATCGAGTTATTTCTTCAGAGCCGAGTACTGTGCAAGAATAACATCCCCTCACCCGCCTAACTTTCTGGGACCATTGACCAGTTGCTATTGACACTATCATTCTGAATTCTGGACGTGGACCAGTTTGAGATTGCAACCGTTGTGTCACAACTAGTACCAGCTTCAAGTTCAATTAACCAGTTGCACGAAGCACACTAATTGTCTCAAGTTCACTTCTTCTCTATTCTGTCAACATCTCAGTTGATAGGTAAATAATACTTGATAACACTTTAGAGCAACACGAATTTTTTCAATGTTGTAGGTGTTGAATGGGGGTGTCTGAACATAATTATGTGGTATAATTTTTGGAACACAAATTATTTCAATGTTGTGGGTCATCAATGGGGGGTATCTGAACATAATAATGTGGTACATGTTGCATGCTAGGAATTATCTCCCTTATTTGCAATGCTTTTGGATTCTCATTTGTTGAACAATATCCTACATGAAACCCCTTGATGACATTGTACGAACATTTTTCTTCTCCATTCTGTCAACATCTCACCTGATAGGTAAATAATACTTGATAAAAATTTAGAGCAACACGAATTTTTTTAATGTTGTGGGTCTTGAATGGGGGTATCTGAACATAATAATGCTATGGACAATTTTTTAGAACACAAATGATTTGAATGTTGTGGGTCTTCAATAGGGGGTATTTGAACATAATAATGTGGTACAATTTTTGAGAACACAAATTATTCAAATGTTGTGGGTCTTCAATGGGAGGTGTATGAACATAATAATGTGGTACATATTGCATGGTAGGAATTAACTCGCTTATTTGCAATGCTTTTGAGTTCTCATTTGTTGAACAATATCCAACATGAAACCCCGACCACATTGTGCAAACATTTTTGTTATCGAAATGAAGTCTGATGGAGTAGACAATATAATTATTCAATAGTATTTTTTAGCATGTTTAGCACAATTTGCTTAGGTTTGTTTACCTACATGAACACCCAAACATAGGGCATGTATAGTTAGCCTATGGTTTCACAATATTACGTAGCATGATACAATTATTACTATTTGTGGTTCAGGTCCGTTATGAGTCCACATTACTTCTATGTTTACTATGATGGGGAGGCATATATTAATGATTTGCAAGGGCTATCATACCGAGGTCCGAACCAAAAGCAGACGCTTATTGAAGTGAAACGTGGGATACACACGAGAAAACTTAAATGGAAGATAATGTCAACTCTGGGGTTAGACAAGGATACCCACGACATCTCTATTGTATTTCGAGCTCTGCAACAACTAGTAGGTACCCAAGTGTTCTACAATTCAATTCCATTACAATGCGACAATGATGCAAATATAATGTGGGGAGTGATAAAGCGGGCAGGGCAATTCATAGGTTCTGACTTGTATGTAACTGTCCACACTGTTGGGTTCAATGTCGATGGGGGTTCGCAATATGCTAGTAGAGTTGGAGAGTAAGAATCAGTTCCTGTAACCATTGTATACCCTTCAGTTACACCTGGGACATCTTTGCCCTACAACTCTCAACCATGGAATAGGGTTGCTATGGACAATACTAAAGACGCTGAAGTGTTGGGGTCTATCCATACCCGTAAGGATCAAGGGTATACTCATCGAAATGAAGATATCCAAACCTACTTGGACAAGGCAACCAAAATGGATAACACTCGAGATGTGTATGAGGAGTTCATTGATAACGATGGACCGGTAGAGAATCCAGAATCGTTAGATGAACTACAACTAGAAAACAATCTAAACCCTAACCCCGAATGGTTCATGTTAAACATATAGGATGACATTGATGACCCATCACCTTCCCTGGAAACAGGTCTACTGAGTTGGCAACCGGGGGATGAACCAAGCAAGGGGATGCTATTCAAGAATAAAGTTGCGGTTCAGCACGCGCTAACCATGTTCTCTGTTGGGCTCAATAAAAAATTTAAGTACATGAAGTCAGACCCCGAGAGACTGGTTGTAAGGTGTACACGATGCATGTCTGTGGTCAATTCGAGCTATCTACAGCAAAAGGCACAAGCTGTGGATGATCACAACATGTAAGGGTCCCCACACTTGCTCGTCACTCCAGGTGGATCATGATGGAAGGATGATGGATTCGAAGTTCATTGCCATCACACTTGAGTCATACGTACAGGAAGACATTTCAAGAATAGTACCAACCCTACGTAGTCTTCTTCATGCGAAGCACGGCCATTGGGCGTCTCACTATAAGGTTTGGGATGCAAAACAGAAAGCCATTGCAGCCATCTACGATGAATTCGATGAGTCATACGTAGAATTGCCTCGGTTCCTAGCAGCGTTAAAAGATGCAGATCCAACCACAGTGACACAGTTGAAGTGCGACCACCGTAGTATGCCGGGAACTTGCACATTTAACTGTGCCTTTTAGGCTTTTGGTCCATGTATTGAAGGGTTCAAGTATTATAGGCCGGTGATAAGTATCGATGCAACGCACCTCTATGGCAAGTACAAGGGGAAATTGTTGATAGCAATCACAACGGATGCTAACAACGAGGTTTATCCAGCGCATTTGTCGTTGTTGAGAGTGAGAGCAAGGAGACATGGGGTTGGTTCTTGGCATGCCTGAAACGATTTGTTACGGACTGGACAAATCTTTGCATCATCTCTGACCGACATTCGGGGATAAAAGCCTGCTTTGATGACACAAGGATGACTTAGTTGCAGGCTCCCCAGGCCCATCACCGGTATTGCCTCCGCCATGTAGCTAGCAATGTTAACACAAAATGGAATATTCCGGAGTTGAAGAACTAGGTATGGAGGGCAGCAAGTGCGAATCAAGTTAGAAAGTTTCAGGCCATACTAGATTTAATTCGCAATGTCAAACCGGCTGCACACAGGTACCTGGAAACTGAAAACAAAGAAAAGTGGACACTTGCACACGACAAAGGGCATCGATACGAAGCAATGACAACCAACATATCAGAGTGTTTTAATGGAGTACTGAAAGGTGCACGCAGCTTGCCAATCATAGCAATGGTGAGGTACACCTTTTTCAAAGTAAACTCCTACTTTGATGCTCGTCGTAATCTCACTCTAGAGCAATTGGAAGCGGGTCAAGAATGGTGCAAGTATGCCATAGACAAGTTTGAAAAAAATCAAGCAAAGGCAAAGGACCATATGGTGACACGGATGTGCACACAAGCGCGGTTATATTAGGTTGACACACTGGGTAATCCTCTAAGTAATGGGGGCAGACAACACACGCACAGGGTTGATCTTTAAGGTATGACATGCACATGTGGGAAATGGGAAGCATACAAGATGCCATGTTCACACGTAATAGCAATTTGTGCTAAGTATAAGCACGATGCGCAGCAGTTTATTGATCTTTGCTATAGCGTGACTCATAGGTACCATAGCTATGAACCGATATTCCAACCGTTGAAAGACAAATTAGCATGGCCGGATCTAGAAGAAACTAGAGTAGTGATGCCCAATCCACAACTGATCCGGAACAAAGGTCGGCCAAAGTCCACACGAATCCGCAATGAGATGGACGAGAACGATAGGGAGCTGCCGACCTCCCTATGGATCGAGAATGGACCCAAGTCAAGATGTGGGTTGTGTCGCCAAGAGGGGCACAACCATAGAACATGTCCTACTCGAAATGCAGAGTCAACGAGCGGTGGAGCTGCATCATAGGTAAAGGTCATATATCTTCTACAACTTTTGTCATATAAATTGTTACGTCACTATTAACAACTCAGTAGTAGTGTCTTTGTTCTTTATTGCCATAGTAAGTATTTGGACTACTCATGAAATAAACATTGGTGTTCATGCATGGATAGGCAAATGAGGTTGTTCAATTGTTTTGTTACACTATTCGTCGTAAGTCATGAAAATTTTTCCTGTTGTGGCTATGTTGCATGTTAATAACTTACATAGGTCTAGTGTACATAACATTTTTAAACTATTTACAGTAGGTACGATAGCCAAGGAGGATGGGTGATAACGGACATACGTTGCACAGCTAGGATGATCCCTACCTCTTTAATTGGAAGCAATCGAACGACACCAGTTGAACGGACACATGATGAGAAGACAAATTATATTGGTCATTTTTTGCTTAGAAGTTGATACTAAAGTTTTGTACTTATGTAGTCATGCACTTTGTTAGTGGCATTAATGTTATGTACTGGATGGGGTTTCACTAAGCCGGTCAAGCAAACAATTCAGTTACATGTAAATTTCCGTTATTGCAGTGGGGTTTCACTAAGCTGTTTAGTATGATTTCCAACTTCTACAACTTTGTTGCATTCATATTTATAGCAGGGGCAATCTCAAAAGCAACAAGTGTGTTGCATGCAATGCACTTGTTGCTTCATGAACATTGTAATAAACAGAACATAGTTGGTGTATAAAACTGAGCTGCAGCTGACAACAGGAAAAAACATGCAGGCCGAGTTGTAATATATAGCGGAAGGGTTTTCCACCAAAACTCAATTTTGATGACATCGAGTAACATTAATAACTCGGTACTGACAACATCGAGTACTATGTAGTCGTTTCTGAATCACCAGAACAAGATAGTACTCGATCTCCAATAAAGCGAGTTTTAAATGTAACTCGACATCACTATAGTCGAGTATTTCTGAAGAATAAATGATTAGTCGAACTGGCTGCGACCCATCGAAAATGCATAAGTCCAGCAAAACTTGTTTGTAAAAATCGATTGTTATTCGATTGCTGCACAACCAATTGAGGAATTCATGAGTCCAGCCATGATTGTTTGAAAAAACTTATTGTTATCCAATTAGTTTCGACCGGTCATATTATGAAACTCGGTTTTATAGGTAGCGAGTTACAGTAAGTAACTCAATAATCTAGTTATCGAGTAGTACCTAATTAAGGACCTATGTACCATCAAGAGAAAGCATCATGTGAAGAAGACCGCATTCCTAACAGAACAGGTAAGTGTAGTTATACAACATAAGACCCCACCAAAGTATAAGGATCTAGGTTGTCCAACAAACTCTTGTACTATTGGAGATTACATCATGGAGCATGCATTGCTAGATCTTGGGGCAGGTGTTAATTTGATCCCTTTCAGTGTATATCAAAAACTTGGACTTGGTGAGTTGAAACCTACTTCAATAACTTTACAGTTGGCTGATCGTTCTGTAAGGGAACTGAGAGGGATTGTTGAGGATGTGTTGGTAAAAATTGAACAATTTTATTATCCTGTTGATTTTATTGTTCTAGATTACCAACCTGTTTTACATCCATATACCCCTATTATTTTGGGCAGACCTTTTCTTGCCATAGCTAATGCTTTAATTTGCAAGAATGGGAGAATACAACTCACTTTTGGTTCCATGACTTTGGAGCTAAACATTTATCATGTGACTAAACAACCACATCAGGATGATGACTATGCTTATGTGAACCTCATTGGGGCAGTGATTCAAGAAGAGTTTAATAAGAATTGTTTTTCTGATCCTCTTGAAACTCTTCTTAATAATTCTGTTAGTTCTTATGATTTAGAATGTGATATTCATGTATCTGAAAATTTTTCTTTGTTGGATTCCTCACAGGTTTTAGAAAAACAACAGATGATGGCAATTAATAAAGGGTGGAAGCCTTGCTTTGAGGAGCTACTAGAGAATTAAAAAAAGCTCGTGCATTCAAGTGAAGAGGCACCACAATTGGAGCTTAAGCCACTGCCCGGTGGTCTTAAATATGCATATTTAGGCCCAAGTAAGTTAAAACCTAGATAGGATGGCCCTTTCATTGTAAGGGAAGTGTTTAACCATGGAGTTGTAGTAGTTGAGGACCCTAGAGATGGTAGGATTTTGAAAATAAATGGACAAAGGTTAAAACCATTCTTAGGGGGAGTTATACCAAAGGAGGAGACTATGTCACTGAAGATCCCTTCCTATTGGGATGCTACGTAAACTCTGAAAGAGCCTTATGAAGTTGTACCATATCTGTTTTAATTTTCTTTTTGCCTTTTGTTTTTGTTTTTTTATTTTATTTTATTTTTTGTTGTGAGCTAACATTTGCAGGTGTGAAAGGAATTTCAAAAAAAAAAAAATTAAATGCTTAAGGTAACTTCTTCCCTTTATACTTGAATTTATTTTAGCTTTGATACATTGAGGACAATGCAATATTTTAGTTGGGGGGAGAGGTTTAAACTTTTTGCTACGCCTTGCATTATTTTTCTTTCTTTCTGTTCAAAAAAAAAAAAAAAACCTTGAATTTGAATGCAGTAGAGTTATAAGCTTTATTTTTAT
This sequence comes from Quercus alba, assembly GCA_036321655.1. Taxonomy (NCBI): domain Eukaryota; kingdom Viridiplantae; phylum Streptophyta; class Magnoliopsida; order Fagales; family Fagaceae; genus Quercus; species Quercus alba. The sequence goes on from CM070307.1 coordinate 33,365,494, forward strand.
ATCATGTGATGGAATGAATAATTCTGAGTTGGTTATACTATTTGCTATATTAAGACTCTTTCATGAAGAGCATAATTGGAAATTTTTGAGCACAATAGCTAGGTTAGTGGACAGTTGGATGTTGGAAATGCATGGATCATGAACAAGCTTGATATAAGCTGAAGCTCAACCCATATGGAGAGTTCTTGAGCCTTACTTTTCTTTGTGAGAGTATATCTTTGTTTGAACTCTTAAATTTCTCTCATGTGCTTCAATTTTTGTAAAAGATCTCTATATTTCTTGGTTGACTACTGGAAACATTATGGGGAGATATACCATGATCTTACTTATTTTTGTCCTTAGGCATACTGGTTTATGCGGAATTTTAGGAGATGAGAGCCTAAGACCACCAATTTTTTGTCACCAGCTAAACAAATATTTAGCCTACCTTTACATTAACCATTGTCACCATCATTTGAGCCATGAGTAATACTTCTACAATACCACAAAACATTTTTATTTATGGGTATTCTCATGGGGGTTCAAGTTTTGAGCAATTGATGTGTTTAGATACCACCATTGTCTCTCCTTTCTTCAAAAAAAAAATCAAAAAGAAAAAAAAAAAAAAAAGAGAAAAGAAAGATCAAAAAAAAAAAAAAAGAGAAAGAAAAAGAAAAAGAAAGAGGAGACATACATAATCCATCAATAAATCATTGGTGTCTACACATCTTTCATGTATTTCAGAAGGGTTATATGGTTGAGTAAAAGTTGTTTTGTTTCAAGTCAGTTGTTACTGTTATGAGTGGGGTTTGGCATGAATTTTTTGCATTTGATTCATATACCTCATATTTCAAAGAGAGCAGTTTGCCTTTACCTAGCCCTAAGATTATACTACCACTGACCTAAAGTCCTACTTGATCCTAAAGGTGCATGGCTGGTATGTGTTTGGGATAAAAACTAGGGATGAGAATGGTATTAACCTTATGTTTCTAGGAATTTAACATCCTTTCCAAGAGATCTTTTTCCGTTGTTTTAGTGGCTGTTTTTGTATACACATGTGGTATTCTTAAAACTCCTTCTTTCCTTTTTGTTCACATGTGATTTGAAGACAGAAACCATTACTTCTATGTGTGTTCTTTCATAGTGTTAATGACTTAAGAGAGGTTTTGGAGTAAAGGCTTTAATCTAGATTATTTTTGGTCTATGAATGTTTGGAAAAGCTGGTTTGATTGGATGGGCTATGCACACACACACTCCAAAAGTGAAGCTAGTAAAAGCTCTTTAATATGATGAATAGTATCCCAACTCAAAATTGAAAGTTCATTTGTATGATATAATGATAAAGCAGACTAACATTTGCTGCAGGAATTTTCAGAAAACCTTTGACTTTTGTGAGTAGAGTCATTGCAAACCTTCACGAGAGTAAACTCGTCCACTAGGGTGACCTAGGGGTTTAAAGACTTGCTGCACATGGGAAGTGCAGTCGTGTAACCTACAAAATTGGCTTGTATTTTAGTTTTAATTTTTCACTTTTAGTAGACATGGGTGCTTTGTAGATTGCTAGGGACTAGCAAGATTTAAGTTGGGGGGTGTGATAACGCCTTAAAATGTATACTTGTTATATATTTATATGAGTATTATCTCCTTATTATTATACTTAATTTGTATAATTAAGTCATGATTTGCATTAGTCTCTATTATTTATCTTTACATAATTTCTTGAATAAAATGCTATTCATTGTGTGTAATTTTCAACTTTTAGGAAATTATGTGAGAAAGATGAGTTTACAGGAATTTGTGAGAGAATGGAGGTCAAACTAGAATTAAAGTGGAGTTAAAGGACCATGCTTAAATGTCTAAGGAGGTGTAGCTGGAGTGCTTGGATCGTCTACCATGATTGGAAGCTTCAAATAAAGAAAGAAATCAAAGAGGCAGAAGCTGAAAAGGAAAAATCTGATTTGAGTATTGATCAGTATTATGGGCGTATCTCTCTCCTCAAAAATCCAATTGACACAAGGCTAGATGAGCTGGAACTGTGACTTAAATATCTACAACTTTTTAGTTTTGAGTTTTTCAAAATTCTCAATTTTTGAAGGCTGAAATTAACTCACAAATTACGCTGTAAACCTGGACGGAAATTAAAATAGTAAATGTTTTATTTTCTGGGGGACACTTAGACATTAGGGTTTTGAAGGGAGGCTGGTAGAACGAATTTTGGAGAGAAAAACTTGTATTTTTCCTTTCTCTAATGGCAGCCTAAACTCTTTGCTAAAGCTAGGGGTTATGTTTCTTCTATACGGTATGAATATTCAATGTGATTCTTTCTAGGATTTTATCAATAACATATTTGATTGTTCAATTAGATTTCTTTTGATGTATTAGTTCTTCCATTCTTTCAATAAGTTCAATTATGTTTTTCTTATTGTTTAGATGAATTTCTAATAGTTTCAAATAGAAATCAAGTTTTCAAGTGAACGGGTTTTTCTGAAAACTTTTCTAACCGCATTATTAATTGAGATTATCATGCGTTCTTGAATTGTCTCAATTCAACCGAATCATAAGTTTTTCATTGTATAAGAACAATCAATTATGAAATAGATATTTTTTTTAGATCACAAAGGATCTCATATCGATATAGGGAAATACTCCGATGCCCTAGTATTTATATTATTGATTTAAATTAGTTTTTATTATTGTTGTTGCTAAAAATCACCAAGTAAAAGTATTTTTCTTCTTTACCCAAATTTTTGTTTAATTATATTGTCTTTAAATCTATCCTGCTCCTTGTGGTTCGACCTCGGTACTCTGAGAATTATATTGCTACGATCTCCTGCACTTGGGAGTGAGCAAGCGCTTCCTGGGTTCCAAACATTGATCCTCAACTGTAGTGAGACTCTTTTACCCTTGCTTCCCATTCAAATTAATTTCAAATCCTGCATTAATCTCCCTGTAAAAGCTGAAATTTCGAACTATGCAAGTGTGGGGATTTTCATGATATAGGGTGTTGTGGTCTGATTTTTACATATGCATGTTGTTCATACGATTTGTAGCCTTTAATTACATAAACATAGCTGATTTCTACAAGCCCATTCAATTTAGGGTTCATGTGTTAATATGGAATTTGGGGATTTTCATGGGTGTGGGTGTTTTGATGTGAAATATGTAATGGGTTTTGTGTATGGATGTTGTGCACACATTTTCTACCCTTTAATTGCAAAGAACGCATGATTTGTGAGAAATGAGATATTAGAGTTCATGTCTTCATATTGGGAATTTGAGGATTTTGATGAATTGCTTCATTTTATCTGAACTGGTTCATGGGTTGCTGTGTATGCATGTTGGCGACATGTTCTCTATCATTTTTATTCAAAATTTTCACATCTTGGTATGCATGTTGGTTCATTCACCAATCTTGTTCTTCGTGGAATTTGGGGTTTTGTTGAATTGGGTATAATTGCCTGAAATTGACCACCATGGTAAGTTTGATGGATAGTAGTGATTGGTTTTACACCCGCTGCACAATGTACACTATGGGTTTGCATGTTTTTCAAATAACTTGACTGTATGGGTCAATGTTCATGTACATACAGAAAATTTTTCATTTCAATGCATTCATTCATTGACGCTTATTGTGCATCAATCTCATGCAGTCTTTTTGTCATGCATATCTACATTGTGTTTATGTGTCTCTAACGCAGTTCTAAATGTTCATGTACATACAGAAAATTTTTCATTTCAATGCATTCATTCATTGACGCTTATTGTGCATCAATCTCATGCAGTCTTTTTGTCATGCATATCTACATTGTGTTTATGTGTCTCTAATGCAGTTCTAAATATTGGTTTTCTGTTGTGCTTTCATTCCCACCTGTAGATCCTAATTATGGCTCCTAAGAAGTCTAAAACCATTAAAACCAAAGCCAAAAGAGTGTCTACCTCCTCATCTAAGCCTGCAATTGTGTTTGATCAAACAACGTTTCAAACGGTTACAAACGAGCAAATGTTTGAAAATGTAATTCAGTATAGGAAAATTTGGCTGGAACGACAAATCAATCTAGATGAATTACCACTTGCTGTCCATAGGAATCTACAGTGTAGGAACTGGTTGTCTCTATGTAAAGATTTACAACCCCCTCCAGTTGCCCTGATTAGAGAGTTCTATTCCAATCTTCATATTTGTTCTGATGATAATTTGGGTACTTGGATTCGAGGTCAAAGTTTTGTCATAACTAAGAATGATATATCCATTGCTCTTAATGTACCTCGTGTTAGAAAACCTACTTATCCATACTTGGAGCGTCCTCCTATATCTGATGTTATGACTCTTCTTTGCGGAAGATCAATGACATTGGGATCTGACCCAAGAATTAACTCAAGTGACTTAACCGAGCTTAATAATATCTTATTTAGGATAACTTGTCACAACATCTTCCCCATCTCCCATGTTCATACTATTCCTATAGAGAGGTGTTTCTTTTTGTATGCCCTCGTCACTGATGCCTCCATTTGTTTTCCTTCCCTTTTCTATCAAACGCTTGTTGGGGTGCATAGGAGTAAGAGTAAGAAGCATGGTCTATTCTTCCCAGTTTTCATCTATAGGGTTCTAGACTATGTAGGGTTAGAAAACTTTCCTTCCCTAAAGTTGATCCACATCACAGCCCCTATAGGAGCCACCTTTCTCAAACAGCAGACTGCACAAAAGAGGAATGTTGGACCGAGTGTTGGGTCATCAAAAAGGCCACAAGTACAATCCATCATTGGAGACGATCATGCTAAGTAGAGTCCTATTGATCCTATAGGTACCGTTGCTGACATTGGTGACGATGGGGTACATGCTCACAGCACAGCTACAGAGCCCACTGTTCCTCCTCCCCTATCTCTTCGTGCTATGATGGAGACCTTTATGACAACTCAAGCAGCTCATGGACAGCTTTTAGATGGGCTTATTGCTGAGGTTGCTGCGTTGAGAGCAGATTTTTCAGAGTACAGCAATGCTTTTCCACCTCCGCCACCCTCTGACTCTTGATGATTGCTTTTGGCAATACATAACAAACAGGGGAAGTAGGGATTGTAGCATAGGAATTTTAGGGTTAATTTGTAGCTTCCATAGATTATATGATAGTTTTTTAATGTGATTCTCAAGTATTTGTATATTATTATATGTACTCTTCAAGGTCCACAAACATGGTTTTAATTTTATGATAATATGACCATATTCACAATGTGTGATGACTTTTATATTGAATGATCCTTTTCTTTCTTTTTTTCCTTCAACTAGAATGTTGATAAGGCAACCTCACTGATAACATATGCATATTTGAAGAAAAACTACAATCATTGAAATGATAACAGAAAGGAACCTACCTCATTAGATGCATTATCGATTAGTTATGCAATGGCTACACCAAAAAAATAAAAAGAGATCATAAAAGTAGATTAAACACATACTAGCCTCTGAGCACGCACGTGCGCAGAGGTTGTTCTATTTTTGTGGATAAGGATTAATTTAAAACATTGATTATAATTTGGGATTACTACATTTTCCAAACAAAAAAAAAAAAAGTACGGCATTGTGATTCACCGCACATAATACTCATCACACCCATACGTTTTTTTTATTTGTTCTAATTTTTTTTTTTTTTTTTTTGTGATTGGAAAGTGTAGTAATCCCAAATTACAATAAATGTTGTAAATTAACCCTTATCCAAAAAAGTGAAGAGACTTTGAGCACGCGTGTGTTGAAAGCCTAGTTTATAGTTGTATTTGATAGATTAAATTTGTCATACTCATACACATTTATACTTTTGGATGAACGTTATATAGATTTATTTTAATAATTAATACCTACGTTTCCTGTTTCCAGTCACTGATTTGTTTTGTGTTTCCACTTCTCCATCCATATCCTTATATTTAGGGAAATTTAAAAGATTAAGGTGGGGAATTTATGTGACCCTATCCTTATTTGAAAGTTTATCAAAATGAGAAAAACTACACGTTTTAAAAAATCCAACTTACTACACATCCATAACAAAAGTGAAAAATAGTTGAACTTCGAAATATACTTATTTCACTGGTGAAGGAATCAATAATGGTTAGCCACTTACTACACCCCGATAACAAAACTTAAAAAGAGATTAAATTTCAAAAATATCAATTACCCTTAAAACTGAGAAAATGCACGTAACATTGTTCATGGAGCAATAAAGTAATAGTCGATAAAAGAGGAAATGTAAATTGAATTTCACATAGAATTATACAAATGATAAATATAATTTATGTTACAAAAGAAATATGTTTACAACAATTTCTTAGATAACAACCACTTCAGGTGAGGGTTAAATTTGGTAACATTATCTACTAGCTCAAATATATAATATAATAATACCCTCTAAAATAAAGTAGCATAAATTACATTTTAAAAAAAATACCGTAAATTACATGGAAAACTTGTTTACATAATACCCTCTAAATAAGAGTAGTGTAAATTACTTTAGGGAAAAAGTAGTGTAAATTACCACTTTAAGCAGCCTAATTCCCTTAAAACCCAACACCAAATTGGCCAATGATGAACACATTCGCTCTAGCCTGCAATGCCACCATAAATTCCTTTAGATTCAGTCATAGAGTGTCTTTTTTTTCATTTGTTTATTCCTGTTTAAATGAAATCCATTTTCAAATAAATTATCTGTAATTAAAAATTTTCTAGAAAGTCTTTTATGGTGAACGTTTTAGAATATATACTAAAATTAACTCTTCTTGAGCAATTTGATATTAAAATAGATGGAGTTAAACTGAAAAAGTTTTCGTCCATGGAAATACGAAAATCAAAATCTTTTTCTTTCATGGGACAGATAATTGTTTTTGCAGATAACTGGAGAATAACAAAATAGAAATAAGTTTCCCCACAAGCAATTTTCCAAATTGTGTCACTTTGAAAGGGTTTTTTGGTCTTACTTGTGAGGTGATATTTCCCCCAAAAACAGTTGCAACCCCAAATACTACATCACAATGATTTAGACATCATGCATTGAAAACGTATATGAGAGACTCGGAAAACAGTAATTTAGAAAACAGTGAGCACAGCTAAATCTATCAATAAATCTATCAATGAAGAGATGTGGCATGAAAAGGAGACCAGTTAAAAGAAAAGAGTACAGAACCAACAATGAGCATAACTAAACTAACTAGTCGCTAACCCGTGTGATACATGGGAAAATTATTGGAAAATAATAAAGCATGCATATATTAAAAGACAATTTAAGTTCATGTATGCTTGCAAGGGATACATACCTAAATAGTTATTGCGATAGAAATAGAAGCCTTATCTTTAAGATAAAGAACCGATGAAATGCTAGTGTGATCCACTATATGACCAAACCTGTAATCCAAAACAAAGAAATGGCTAAATTTGAGACCACAAGTTCATACAAATAAAAAAAAATTTAAAAAGTTGAGACAAATCCCAATTCTTTCAAAAGTGATTTAGAATCTACTATTTGAGAGTATATAGAATATTATTGAAGTTGTGATCTCACAAGTCATAGTGTTCATAGCAATAAGCTATTGATTATTTATTATCTATGAGTTTTATTGTTGAATTTAATTGTTTAGTACTTGATAATTGATATCCAAACCTGAAGAATAAATAACATAGAAACAATTGAAACATACAATAGTTGGTAACCCGTGCTATGCACAGGAACTTACTTATTTCTAAGGTAAATTAAAATAATTTTATAAAATCTTAAATTGATTAAGAAACTACACCATTGCATGAGTTACTCTTGTATGACTTCAATTTGTGTTACAGTTTTATGAAGAAGCCATTGATTGAACTTGCAATGGCTTATACAAAATTTGTTTGTTAAACAGTTTCAGATACTGCAAAAAAATAACTCAAAAATTCAGATATTAAAACTTTTGAAAAACCAAAAAATATTAACGAATTAGATGATTCACTGCTTAGAATTTATTGAAACAAAACAAAATATGTATGACTAAATATGCAACAAATATAAGAGAAAGATCGATTACATTGAAAAGAATAATCCATGACTATAACTGTAAGGTTGAATTTATTCAACCATCTAATTGGCTTTATTCCGTGCCAAATTTGCTTGTAATTCAGCATTTAGTAACCCTGTATTTAGGTGGGTTTGATGTAAGGGTAGTGAGTGAGAGAGAGTGAAGATTGCTCAAGAGTGTGCAAGAAAACAGAGACTCGCGGCTGGGACTCGCGGGTGACTCGCGGCTGCAAGCCGCCAGACGCAGCACACGTGCCAAGCATGCTGGAAGGTGAACAGTCATGCAAGCTGGAGCACTACAGGACAAAACAGGACAACTGGCCATACGGTTATCTCGCGACTGGATCTCGCGACTTAGTCAAGCCGCGAGGTCAAGCCGCGAGCCACCCCTGTTTTGTAAAACCTGACGTTTCACATTCCTCTCCCACTCCAGTATAAATACCCCTTTTACCCACGATTGTGAGAGAGCTTCCAGAGAGAATTTTGAGAGAGAAATCCTAAAGAAAAACAAGATTGATTCACCCACAATCTATACCTTAGAGTCTCTTCAAATTCCTCAACTCTCTTCCTCTCCATTGTCAAATCCTTGAGAGGCATTATACCAAACCTGATTCTCACCATCATCATCACTGTGAGACAGCTGTTTGGATTTCTGGGAAGCAGTTAGGAAGGAACCAATCTTCATTGGTTGATGCTACGGTCTAGTAGCGGAATCCGGGAAGCTAGAAAAGAAAAAGGTTCGACGCAACCTCGTTGGAGCAAGAAGCTTGGAGGGCTTAGGTGCACTGGGTAGATTAGGCTTGGAGGGTCTATTGCTGTCCATGTATCCCAACTGTATTTTCTAGTGGATTGTTTACCGCTTGGAGGGCGGCGGAGAGGTTTTACACCGAGGGCTTCGGTTTCCTCTTCGATAACACATCGCGTGTTGTCTTTGTGTTTGCATCTTCCTTCCTCTCTATCTTTGCCTTTTCATTATCTGCTGTGGATTATATTTTGTTTTTGGCTTAGATAGTTTTTACCAATTCCATATTATAGCATATGTTAAGTTTCCGCACACTAGTTGTTTGACATATTGCTTGAATTGGTTAAGTTGTAATTTGGGGGTCTAAACGTTCAAAGGTGTTTATACACGTTTTTAAAATTCAATAACTATTGAAAGGAATCAAAAGATTCAAAGCCTATACACACACACACAACAGAGAAATATAAGAGAAAGACGTGTTACCATCAAAAGAATAATTCAGATGTTAAAACTCTTAAAAGACTAAAAAATATTAAAGAATCATAAGATTTACTTCCTATAAATTTTTGAAACAAAAAAAAAAAAAAGATATATGATTACACAATAGAGAAATATAAAAAGAAAAATTGATTACCTTCAAAAGAATCATACTTTGTATAGTTATTGAAATCTGTTAAACATGTTCAAATATTGCAAAAACTAACACAAATTCAGATGTTAAAACTTCCAAAATGTGAAAATAGATATATAATTAAAGAATAAGTGATTGAAACAATTCAAAAGAGAAATATAAGAAAAAGAAAAATTTATACAAACCCATAAAACAATCAGTTTTAAATTTTAACAGATCTAAACTTTAAACGATGAAAAACCATAAAATAATTTTGTTTTTAAACAAAGTAGAAGAGAAGAAAATAAAATAAAAAGAGCTTATACCTATACTCAGCTTTCAAAAAAAAAAATTAGGGTTTGCACTGCTTTTATAGTGTTCATGCTTAACCTTGCAAATTTGGAAATAAATGATCAACTTTTGAGTTTGAATTTAAGTTTGACTCTCTCTCTCTCTCTCTCTCTCTCTCTCTCTCTCTCTCTCTCTCTCTCTCTCTCTCTCTCTCTCTCTCTCTCTCTCTCTCTCTCTCTCTCTCTCTCTCTCTCTCTCTTATGTATTTGTGTATAAAAGAATACACAAATTTGTATGATTCAAGGAAAAGAGGTAGATTACAAAGAAAGTATGAAAATACTCTCAGAAAATCCAAACTCTAAAGAGCTCTATCACCACAAGGAGAAACCTTAATTACATTACAAAACCAATGTTGAGGCACAAAACATGTGTGTGTGTGTGTGTATATATATCCGTCGAGCATAATTATGGAATCCAAATAGGACTTTTTTGATAAGCATCCAATTAGGACTTGGATTGCTTAAGTGGGCAAAAGTATTTTCTATGGATTTCTAATCTATATATATATATATATATATATATAACCGAAGTCGTGCGATGCACCATAGAGTTAACAAATGTTAAATATTTTCACTTTATTCAATGTTACAATGAGTTAAAAATAAAAAATAAAAACAAATTAAAAAAATAAACAGAGGATCCAGAGTTAGAAATTAATGAAACAAAACAAAAATATATAAAACCATACAATAGAAATATATAAAAAAAAGATGGGCTACCCTAAAAAGAAAGTTACATGGCTATACTCTATAGTTATTGAAATCTGCCAAATAGTTTTAGATATTGCAAAAAATAATCCAAAAATTTAAAAGTTTAAACATTTGAAAGGCCAAACAATTTATAGATTCATAAGCAAATCTAAATATCACCCCAAAGAATGTATTAATTCTCAAAAAGATGCCAGCACCAACAAAAAAAAAAGGACAGAAACTTCAATTCAAAAAGGAATTTTAATTGGAGGAAATTTTGAATGATATGAGACAAAAATATGGAAAAATAAATAAAAGCCATATGCTAACCTCCATGACTATCATAGACACCAAAGAAAGGTGAAACTGTCCAAATTTGGATAAGCTACATGCTACAAAAGAAAAGAAAACACAGTAAAATAGCATAATCTATAGAAAATCATTCAAATTATGAGTCCACTCAATAGACCCATTGAAAAGGCGATCCAAAGAAGTCATTGAAAAATTCAGAACATATTTTAATTCAGCCACCCAAGAGACAGGTTGTAATTCAAAACAAAAGTCATTGAAGGCGATCCAAGAGACATCGATTATCATTGTTGACTTAAAAATAAATAAAAAAATTACAAAATTAAAAAAATAAATAAATAACGGATGCACGGGAAATTCAGCCACTAAGTAGTAATATATAAATCTCTTAAAACCTAAACCTAAACCTGAACGTAAGGACTAAATGGTTGAGAAACATTGTTTAACTTACCAATTCATAAAATATATACCTTTGAACTTCTCTCCGCAATCAATTTTGTTAGCATTCTGTGACCTGGATCTTGCTTTACAAACGTAAGGACTAAGTGGTTGACAAACATTGTTTAACTTACCAATTCATAAAATATATACCTTTGAACTTCTCTCCCCAATCAATTTTGTTAGCATTCTGTGACCTGGATCCTACTTTGCAAATGTTCCATAAACCAAATACATCAGGAAAGCAAGAGAAGGCGCATAAAACTGTGAATTTTAACAATGTTTCTCAACCATTTAGTCCTTACGTTCAGGTTTAGGTTTAGATTTTAAGATATTTATATATTACTACTTAGTGGTTGAATTTTCTGCGCATCAGTTTTTATTTTTTTTATAATTTGTTTTTATATTATATTTAAAAATTGTGCTTACGTGGAAAATTGTGGAAGCTTCAAAAGCTTCAGTTTTATATATATATATATATATATATATACATTACCAACTAATGAGAGGAAGTAATTTTAAAAAAGAGCATAAATAACTTCTTTAGCAGGCTTTATTTAAATGTAAAGAATCTACAACAAAATCATGTTTTAGTTAGAATGTATTTTGTATAATTGGTAGCTATTGGAATCAACTTGTTTAGCTCTAGAATTAAATAGAGAAAGTGCTCATTGTGAAGATCATCTGCTGAATTTACCATTATTAGTAGTGCAAAGATAGATTCCAAACAGCCATTGCACATTATTAGTATAACAAAAGCCTAACCTGATATAGTATTGGATTCATGTGAAGTGCTCCCAAAGATAGTATTCACACTATTTGGAATAAAATAAGTTGCCACCTCTTCTACCATCACATCCACAGGAACATCTAATAAGCTGTCAACTATAACTTCTTTGTCACATCTTTGGAGGATTTCATCATTCAATTGAGATAGAACTAGCGTATTTTCCACATTACCAAAATAATAATAGGAGCCTTCACTAATTGTTTGTTGATAATTCCCACTGTTTTTCCCGATTTCAATCTTTTAGTAGCACCATTCAAAGGTATAGATACTAGAACCATACTTCTCTACGTACCTCAAATAGATTTTCATTAATGGTTTTACATTGAAGGGCAAAGGTACCAGGATCATACGAAATACAAACATCAAATAGGTTGCTAGGGTCCACTTCACTTCTACAACACATCTCTACTTGAGTTCGAATACCTCTTTTTTTTTTTTTAAATCAAACGCCTTTTTGACCTTGTAAGTCGTGCTTCGTCCATAACTATCTCAAATAATATACTTGTTCCATAATTATCGAACCAGTAACACAACATTACCGCTAGCCACTCACCATATTTGTTAGTTACTTGAAAATTTATTAACTGGGAAAATACAAAGTTCTGGTAGTTTGTGAATACCATAAAAAACAAAAATGTTAAAAGCTCTAATGAAAATCATATTAACAAGAAGTCATATAATTTACCAATAATAATAACAATACTCAGTAAAAAAATAGCTAACCTTTTTCAAGAGAATAATAAATTTTTTATACATTATCAGGGTCAAATACTAGCCACACTGCAATCACAACATAAACAGGAGGAAAAAATTGACCTTTGTTAACAAAATAAGCAGGTACTATGGAAAATCACAACTAACGACTTGTCACATGTGGCATAGGAATAATTGACCAATAATAATAACAACATAAACAATAGCAGAGAGCTGGCCTTTGGTAAGGAAATAAGTAGTTAAAAAGCCTCAGTTCATTGGCAACATAGTTTTCCAATTTTATGACAATCTCCTGCGGGGGGAAAAAGCACATCAAATAAGGACATAAACTGTAAAAACATTGATGACGACCTTTGTTAAGACAATAAACTGTTTAAAGACCCTTTATCATATAAGTTACCGAAAATGTACACACATAAAACAAAATATACTATTACACAATCAGGGGAAGAAGAAGATGTAGAACCAAATCTGTTTCGAAATTCGTAAAGGATCTAAAGCATGGGGAGACAGTCCTGTGTGTGCAATATAAACAAGTTTTTTGAAATACATCATAGAAATATTAATGCATTATCAGAACTCTCAATTTCAATTCAAACAATTCCCTAGTTTCCTCGGAACTTGTTCTGAAAAATAAAATAAACATGCAACATAAATCATAGGAAAGAAAAAATTATATAATTAAAGAATAAACATTCTTCACCAAAAGGAAGGAAAGCATAAGCAGATGAAAGAAAGGAGTAATCAAACCTTAGGAATGATTGGAATTCGTTTTGCATAGCATAAACCAGGAGCAGTAAAATTCTAAGTTTCCTTGCAACTTCCTATGAAACAGAAAATAAACATGCAACGTCAGTGATAGGAAAACAAAAAAAATTATACAATTAAACAATATAATTTTTTCACAACAAGGAACGAAAGTATAGGTGGATGAAAGGAAGTAATCAAAACTTAGGAAGCATAAACCAGAAGCATTAAAATTGTCAGTTTCCTTACAACTTGTTATGAAACAGAAAATAAACATGCAACATCAATCATAGAAAAACAATCAAATTATATAATTAGACAACACAATTTTTTGACAAAAAGGAATGAAAGTTTAGGCAGATTAAACAAAGGAGTAATCAAACCTTAGGAATGGTTGGAATTCGTTTTGCAGAGCATAAACCAAGACCATTAAACTTGTAAAGAAAAGTAAAATCGGAATAGATGGAGAACCTCTTTCTATATAAGATACATAAATAGCATTCATTGAAAAATAGGGGAGCTGTATGTTAAGATGGCTGAATCGGTGTGGTAACTGGGACCATGCACCGTTAGTTGAGTAGGAAAGGAACAATCTTGGATTTTGATCATTGTAGAAGGAGAGGTGAACCTGAAAATACACGGGTGTGGGGGAAAAAATAATACATAAAAAAGGAGCACAGCTAACTTTCACCTAACTTCTATATGAAAGTGAGCGTAATTACAACTGATCCCAGTTAAATTTAGACAGATGGAGGAAAATTAGACACCAATTTCATATTTAAATTGGTGTCGTCCCCACATGAATCTAGACACATGACATTGGTAACAGTTATGACCCTCTTCATATAGTGTTTTTCTAGCCTGTATTGACATGACAAGCCCTACTAACTTTTGATTGTAATGCTTGAATCATGAAATGAGGTTATAAATGCATCACAATAATGACCTTTCTTTCTACCCCCACTAAATTAGTAGATTGAGTAAGCTGTGAGTCGCAACGTCTCAATGTCAAATCGTAAAATGCGAAACAAGTTTGGATCTACTTCAACATATGGGTCATCAGAAGCTCCAGCAAATCAACAACTACAGACATACACAGACCACTATGAAGGGAAATGGGTCGGAAAGAAGAGAGATTTCGTTAATATGCCAATATACACATACAAGAGTCTTGGAAGTGTCGGACACATCATGATCAGCAAACCCACAAAACTAAGTACAGATACAACCGCAATAGAGTTCACTGTAGCAGAACTACCATGGTTAACCCTATACAAGAAGAGGTGTGAGTTAGAGGTGTATTGTCAATGGCACGGGTTACAAGTTCCTAAGGCACGCTCAGCCGAGTTACCTAGAGATGAACCTGCCAACATACTTGCTTATCTTGAACAAGAGAACAATCAAATGCAAAGACGACTAGACCGTTTTCACGCAATCCAAAAAGCTAGGAAGCATCTAAAGGGGAAGGCGCAAAAGCGAGCCATGAAGTCTATTAATGAAATTACTGCATTAGATGATGAAAGAGATATTTCAGACTTCTCAGATTCAAGCAATGATGACTTCCAGAAATGTCTACCTACGAACATTAGACGTTGTTGTTAATATCTACACATTCTATGTAATACAAAATGTTGTTCTTAACGTCTGACAAATGATGATTATATACGTTCAACTTTTGCAAATCTAAAGAGTAACTGTTTATTAGTTTTCACTAAATTTAAATGAAATCAGCTTCTCATTTTTTACCTGCTGTTCTTTGTTGCTACATATGAAATTTAAACTGAAAATTTCATACATTCTACAATACAGACTCTTCCAAACCACATACACCAACTACTCTTTCACAGAAAAACCATATGGTTCCTAAAGCAAGGACTCGCCAGAGTAGAGTAGGGCCCAACTGAGACCATCATTGTCGAGGTGTAAAAACACACATTTGTTCAAGATAATACTCTCTTCCAACATGCGTGACATGAAACTGGTAATGTATTACATTGTTATGTCAGTATGTTGCAATGTTTTCAATGGATTGGCTAAGTGTATATGAAATCACTTGCTCATTCTTTCCCTGTTGTTCTTTGTTGCTACATATGATTCTTGTGCTTTGGTTGGGCAATGTCCTCTGCTTAGATATGTTGATGTTTCCAATATTCTCTTTGTGTAAATTGAAATGTTACCCATATAACACTCATCACCCAACTTAGATTTATTGCACATTACTTGTAGGAAAATTTAATAGATTCAATACATACAGACTCATCCAAACCACACATATGATTCAATAATACGAATAATTCATATATATGACACCATGAGTCGCTGTATCATATACCTGTATCCGTGTATCTTAGTTCTGCTAGTGTACTACTTTATATAAATACATTACATACAGATTCATCCAAACCAGGCCAGCCACTCATTCTGTCTTCCTCTTTATGTACAAGAAAGTTTTTTTGTAACAAACTTTTGTCTGACTTTATATTTTATGGGCAAATCAACTGAGGGATATGTTTTTATCATCTTCATATAAGTCTATTATTTCTATCTGATGATCTTCCAATTTACAGTTCTTATTGGGTGGATATTGAATCTCAGTGGTAGTCTTATCAAATATAAGAACATGGAAGCTTAAATTTCCTTCATATCTGAAGACTAGAAAATAACCATAACAAACAGAATGGTATTCAACGAAATCCTGCCAACCATTACAAAACCAAATGTTGTTATTAACTTTCTTCAATCCCACTTGTCAAATACCAGCATAGGGAGCAGTAAGTGTAGCTACCATGGATAGTTCAGCACTGTTGAACCCTGACCACAAGTACCCATCCACACTCACATGAAAATACAGAGCATCCCTTCAAAGTTTATGCATTAATTTTGGGGGTAAACTGTCTACCATTTCTACTTATACAATTTGCAGTGCTGCATGTGCTGCTCAACAGTGCGTCACACTGTTAAACCCTGTCCAGTCATATCACCTACACGCACATCAATACACAAATATGCATCCTTTTGCAATGCACCGTTTTCAATGATGCAGAGCATCCCTGAAAAGTTTATGATACATTTAACACAGCTCGGCATTGTCTCATCAAGTCATGTTAGATGAAGCACAGGAATGCTAAATAGTCTTCACGTGGACCCTATCTAGTCATATCACCTACACACACGTCAATATACAAATATGCATCCTTTTTGCAATGCATCGTTTTCAAGAATGCAGAGCATTCCTGAAAAATTTATGATACATTTAACACAGCTCGGCACTGTCTCTTCAAGTCATGTCAGATGAGGCACAGGAATGCTGAATAGTCTTCACGTGAATCATGTCCAGTCATATCACCTACACGCACGTCAATACACAAATATGCATCCTTTTGCAATGCACCGTTTTCAAGGATCCTTGAAAAGTTTATGAAACATTTAATGCAACTCGGCACTGTCTTGTCAAGTCATGTCAAATGAAGCATAGGAATGCTAAATAGTCTTCACGTGAATAAACACACAACCTCCTTTGCAGTACACATCACCAGCCTTTTACTGTAGCATAAGCTATAGCCATATCAAACAGCTACCTCAGGGAACCACGTGCACCAACAGCTGCCACTGTATTGCCAAGTCATGTTCGCAGTTTTGCTTGTGCTCCTCATCACCTTGCTGAACAATACAATGTCGAGACATATCATCTTTATTCATGTGAATACTTACCCTTACATATAATTATATCCACGTGAATACTTGCCCTTGCAAAACTCCTATATAAAGTCCTAGTCCCATTTACATCTACCCTTGCAAAACTCCTATATAAAGTCCCACTCCCATTTACATCTACCCTTGCAAAACATCTACACATACCGATCAGAAATCACATTTTCCAATGTCAATGCATAATTGGATGCTACCTCATTTTCTAGATAACTATAGAAAGGAGAGAGATTTCGACGAGAGGGAATACTATGTCAGATTGTGGTGGGAGTGGGACTTTCGTGTGAATGAGTCCAACGCTCTGCACGATGATCTCTTGCGACACGAAACACCTCTTATTGATCATGTCTCACTCACACTATCACGACAAAACATGCACCAATATGAGCGTGTATTGACGTGCGTGTCTCTAGGCATATGCGATGCGAGTCGCCGAGGCACTGGCAACTTAAAACTAGCCAAATCATCATAAAAAATTTGCCGTTCACGAAATAACGAATCTCACTCCTATCTCATGGCATTGTGAACGTAAGCACTATTTCACAAATTCGGATTAATTGGATAGCTGAACTCATCTTCCAATACCCAGCAATGACCCATAGCCGTAAACACATCATGAAGCCTATAGAGTTGTGGGTTGCCAGAATCAGACATTGACATTGAATACAATAACATCAAATGATCAAGTTAACAGTGTGCATCAACTGTTGGTAAATAATGTAATACTGCATAAGATGGTACATGACAGTGGCAGAGGTAGGATTTCAATTCAGGGGGGGCAAGCTTAGAAGTCAATATTAAAAAAAAACTATATTAAAAAAAATTATAAAAACAACTAAATTGTGGAAATAAATTAATTTGAAAAATATTTAAAATATAGCAATTTACTTGCAAAGTTGTATACACATCTCACTATCTTTTCTTGGTTGTTTTTGAAACTATAGGAAAAGTTCGACTTTCTTTTTATTTTTCAAAATAATTAAAATTTTAGTTCATAGCATAAACCCACAATTTAAAACTGAAATGTCAAGAAATTGAGGACCAAAAAAAAAAAAAAAAAAAAATTGTGTACAATATAGGACTATCGATTGAAATGTCATAAGAAAGACACTAAAATGCATTATTATTATGCTAAGCTTAAGTGCATGATAACTAAAAGCTAACAGCTAACAACTCAAAGCTCTTGGTGTGTGTTATTGTGCCTAACGGAAATTCTTCCAATTATTTTCGCTTGTGTCACTAAACTTTTTCCTTGTTTCCTATTTTTTTTCCTTACACGATGTCATTGACTTAGGTAAGCTTGTCATTTTCCCTCTATTTCAGTAGGGCCAGGAAGCTTTTTTCCTGATTTGTGTTTATTTTCTACATCAAGAAGGGTAAAGCATTTTAAATATTTCCTAATAGTAGTACATATGGAATATTTTTGGACGAGTCGGGGGGGCACATGCCCCCTCTTGCCCCCCTGGCTCCGCCTCTGGTACATGACAAAGACATTCATAAATTTGTGTATTATTACATGCTAAAAATGAAATACTAACACTCAAATTTGACCATAAGCATTAGACACATAACACGCAATATAACCCAATGTACACACATAACATTTATCATCGTTTCTATAGCTTATTGTACATTTCTTGTAACATCAAACAACACCAAACAACTAATATACCCCTAAAATACCATTCAAGAAAATACACAAAACACTTATTCAAGAAAATACCAAAGCACAAGTAATACAACTTATTAAATGAAAATTATACTTTAACAAAAAACATACATTATGATTGATAAACTTTTATAATATCTACAACTATGTTTACCAACATAATAAAATTCTCAATGTATTTCAAAGAAGAGAATGAGTTTCTTACCTGAGATGATGGAGAGATAACACCAACTTCTGACCGAAAATTCTTACAATGAGGAGAATATCTGAAAATGATGAGGAGAATTGCTTGAGAAGAAGATATAGCAGAAGAACTCGATTATAAAAAAGCCGAGTACGATTAATAACTCGATTTCCACTTAATCGAGTTCAGCTTCACGTGTAAACAACTAATGTGAAATGGCAACAGAATAGCAGAAAACTCGATTATAGCAGCGCCGAGTAAAATTAATAACTTGATTATCAGTTAATCGGGTTTTAAGTACTCGTTTTCTTCGTTGTCGAGTTACAAACAATAACACGGAAATTTTTTATTGCCCAAAAGCTAGGCTGGCTCACCAAGGTGGTAGGAACCTGCCCACAACTCGACTTTCTAATACTCAAGTTATTTAGGTAACTCGATTTTATAGTAATCGAGTATTTAAACAGGGGCGCGCCCCTATATAGTTTCGAAACAGGGGCATAATGCCAAATATTTTTCCTAGAAGGGGTAAAAGGCCAGAATCCCCAAATGTATATACCAGCAACTTATCAAGTGAACAATGTGGTGATTCTACAAAGTTTCATAAAGTTGATGTTCAAAGCGGTGTGCAACTCACACCAACTTATCCCAAAAGGGCATATTCAGTGACTACCACGAAGCAACAAAGGAAGAAGATACCAAAAACACATTAAAGTTATCTTTCAATTTATTTGAAATATTGATTAAGTAGTTCTTTAAATTTGGGTTTCATTCATTTAATGGATAATTGAGGGTACAAAGGATTTGATTTTCCATTTTTATTTAAACTTAAGTTTGATGCGAACCTCAATCGACACGCTTTGAGACCCAATAAAAATATTGAAATACATGCCCAAGAAAGCTAAAATTCAAATTTTTGATAGAAACCCTGACCCAACATTTATAATCGAAATGCGAACCAAAGGTATAAGTACAACACCTTGACTCAATGACTATAATTGAATCACGAATCAAAGGTATAAAGTTTGAACGCCACAAGGAAGAATCCCTGATAAGTTCACAATTCTTGAAGAACCAAAAGAAGAGCAAAGCCTCACCTTTTCTGATTTTTATTCAATAAAATTCTCTCTATTATAATGGGTGCATGCTATTTACAAGACATAACTGAAAATAGAAAATCTAAAAACGTACTAAATAATAAAACCCTAAATAAAAGTTGATTTGGTCTGAAATTAGCAAATCCAAAATAAATAAATAAAAAAGCCAAAAAACATTTTAAATAATAAAACCTAAATTTAAGGTAGATCTGGTCCGAAATTAGAAGCTCCAGAATAGGAAAAATATCTATTAACTGGTATGGAGTTGGAAAATTAATCAGCTATTAATCTACGCCATAAGTCAAGCCCAATTAAGCCAAATCAGCCCTCAATAGCTTGAATTAAATTTATTACACCTTCATCCTCCTTTGAGCCCAGCTTGGAATGTCCCGCATTTGAATCAGCCCAAATCTCTTGAATCAGCCCATTCAGTG